>JAASFU010000993.1:0-12195 GCA_023333955.1 Globisporangium paroecandrum | reverse complement strand
GAGCACAATATTTCCCAGAATTACTATTTTAAAACCAATCTGACCGAGCCATCAAAACTCCATTTTCACCTCTGATAATGAATAAAGTGATTTTTTGTGTGGACGGTTGCAGACTTCACTCGAAGATTTTGGCACTTGTTTGCCTCTTTAAACGCGTTTATTTGAGCCATCATTTGGTGCTGAAAACGCAGTAGTTTTTGAAAAATAAAAAAAATCGACAGTTTCTATACTTTTGGCGGGCACTTTATATGTTAGCCACCTTTTTATTACATTAAAAAGTCGATTTTGAAAAGCCTTTGCTTTTGCTTGTCAGCGAGGACATGGGGATCAAAAGCGCTCGTCACTCATTGGCGAAGAAGCTGCCGGTGGAGGTGTTCATGACCTCGCGACGGAGCACGCGACGCGTCGCCAAGAAGCCCGCGGGAGGCAGCTGCGATACCGACACGGCGCACAGCACCAGCGCTGACGCGGACGCACCGACCGACGCCGTACAGCAGCCTGCCAAGACACCCAAGCGCCGCAATCGCACGGCCGATGTTCGCAAGGTACGTACGGTCCAGCAAAACCCAAAACTCCTATGGGCTTCTTTGAAATTACGTACTCACCTGACGATCGCCCTGTCACCGAACACGCATACACAGCGCGAGATTGAGATGCTGAGCAAGAAGGCCAAGTACCTGGAGTCCAAGCTGGAGTTCTTCCGACATCGCATGGGGCTGCTCGATCAGTCACAACTCGCCCAGCGCGAGATCACCAACAACCTGCTGCGGGAGACCATGCGCAACCAGCAATACGCGATCGCGGGTCTCAAATCGGCGATAGCTGGCGACACGGTACGTGGAGTCTTGTTTGATAACTTGGTTCCATTGTAACTAGGTTCCCTAACCTGGGATTTGCTGAATACTACTGTAGAGCGAGCACATTCCGAGCCCAGTGTCCAGCAGCATCTACCTTGGAACCGATCCGGAGCAGCGCCGCGCCAAGCTGATCGCTATGAAGCGCAAGAAGCTCTACGACGCGCGAAAGTTTTTGCAGAAACGGATGCAGTTCATGGATCCGACCAAACCGTTTTCAGAATCCACACGGTTCAAGTCGGCGGATGGCGACATGTGCGCGTCCAAGTTCGACGTCATCCCTCTCTACGACGCGAAGAGCGTCCATCAGGTGTACGACGCGCTCGTGTACTACGTTCTGAACCTGGAGATCTGCACCGCGGAGATCTATGGAGACGTCATGGTGCGCGAGGAAGCCGACACTGGTGACGAAAGCATTTCGCACCATCGACTAGTCTTCGCCAAGAAACACGACATTGAAGTGGAGACGAACAACGTCATCTTCTCTAAATACACCCCATATCTACCAGCCACAATAATTTCTAAGAAGGGCCAGGTTCCGTCTACGAAGGGTGGCTCAGCCTGCGGCAGTGAGGAAGAAGGACTGATCGTGACGGACTTTGTGGACGAAGACCTCATGTACCCGTATCGCACAGGCAGTCGCGTGCGCGACGATCTGACCAACATCTTCATGGTCCGGCTGCACAACCTCGAGTCACCAAGTGAGGCACCTGGAGAAGTGCGAGATCATCACGGGAGTTGTGTCGCCGACGCAGATACTTTGGAAGACAAGCCGAGAAATCAGGTGGTCGTACTGACCCGCTGGGTACAAGCCAAGCTCCATTGCGGCAACCTCACAATTCGCGACGATCAACTCGTGGATCTCTGCGCTGCGATCGACCGCGTGAACGACGCAATTCTCACAGCCGTGCGCGACGTGCTCGTGTCCCCACCCCCGTTTTGAATGTACGAATGGCGAGTAGGATACGATGGATAATGGTGAGTACATTGCATAACACCGAGGCAGTGGTGGACATGATGCGACCCTGCACCACCATGAATCGACCTCATCAGAAGCTGATACAGTACTTGATACCCTTGACAACCTTGACGGCTTCGGGTCTGAACTTGAAGAAGGTGTTTGATTGCGTAAACGCCAGCGTCATCATTCTCGTCAGATATCCTACCACCATCCGCTCTTACTTCGACGAGATACACCTGCAGCAGTTGTGGAAAAGCCGTCGAGGCCCCAGCAACGAGACAAGAAGCGTCTCCGTTGCAATAGTGCCAATGAATGCCTGGGACGACGTCGTCATGAGCCCTTTGGACATAGCGAGTCATTCGCCCACCGGAGCACCACCACCCAAGCGGAGACCACGGACCGCCGAAGTGCGCAGGGTACGAGCTGCTTTGCTACGCCCATTGCGGGCATCACCCATGCTGATATTGGTCTTTACGTTGTGATATCTGCTTCACACAGGAGCAGATCGAGTCGCTGCAACAGGAGGCCAAGGACCTGGAGCACCAGGTCGAGTCGCTTCGGTTCCAGATCAACGGAGACAGTGACCAGGAGGGAAATCTCTACCAGTTAGTGCTCGAGAACGCACTGCTGCGCGAGTTTCTGCGCAACAAACGGTACCTGGTCGCGGGACTCAAGTCCGCGGTGGCGGTGGATATGGTACGTGCATTCGCCCCTTCACAGTATAAACCCCATCGAGTGCCCATGGGTACGCATGTAGATCTCCCTCTAATTGGGCTTTGCTTGCGTCCGCTGTACAAGAGCGAGCACTTGGTGAGCCCTTTGTCAAGTACCATCTGCCTCGGCTCCGACCCTCTCGAGCGCCGCGCATCCCTACTATCAATCAAGCCTCAGAAGATTTATTGCGCAAGACAGTACCTCGAATGGCGCACACAGTGCCTCGACATGACCAAGCGGTTCTCCGACACGAGCCAGTTCGAGACAACAGACGGAAACGTCTGTGCCTCCAAGTTTGATGTGGTGCCGCTCTACAACGCCACGAGCGTCAAGCAGGTGTACGACGCTGTGCTGTTCCACTTCCTGAACGTGGAAATGAGCACAGCGGAGGTGAACGGCGACGTCATCGTGCGCGAGGAGACCGAGACGGGCGACGAGAGCGTCTCGCAGAACCGGTTCCTGTTCCTCAAGAAGGAGTACGGCGTCGACGTCGAGACCAACAACGCGATATTTTGCGAGTACACATCAGTGAGAGACCATCTGGTGTCACCCTACTCCCCCGATTTAGGCGCGGAACAGAGCGACGTAGGGGTGATGACGATTGACTTTGTGGACAAAGACGAGTTGTACCCGTATCGCCCCCTTGAGCGCTTGCGTGACGACGTCACTGTAGCGTACATGGTGAAATCATACCGCGTACCGCCAAAGCCAATGACCGGCCAGCTAGGAAGCGACGGTGGACAACAACAGGAAGTGGTGGTGCTCACCAGGTGGGTGCAAGCCAAGTTCCACAGCTCACAGCACCATAAGTTGCCTGAAGACACGCTGTTTGCGCTCCGAAGGGACTTGGACCACGTCAGCGACGCCGTGCTCACGCTCGTGCAAGCCAGGTTTCAGTCCTCAGCTGCGTACTCACCAGCCCGTAGCTACACCCAGGAAGAAGAGTTAGAGGGACAGAGCAGCGATGCCTCGATACCAACCTGAGCGTGAACGACTGGATCAACACACTACTTTGAGCAGTATATGCCTACCGGTAGTCAAAGAGTGCAACCGGAGATTGCTTTCTCCAGGTTTACGTACAACAGCAGCGACATGGGAAGTCCATTATCATCAGAAGCCTGCTACAGCAACCTAAATTTTTGTTTTTGAACGACGAGACGAGAAAGCAAGCGGCTGTGGTTGGTCTATTGAATGCGCGCAGCGGCTACCTTACGGTTCGCGATGACTGACTACAATAGTGTACTTCGAAGCACCACGTGTGGTATGCGGGGAGCGACGGAATTTTAGCGGCTTCTCGAGAAAAAATGGTCGTGTTTCAACTTGCTGCCTATGGAAATGATTGCGGCGCGCTGTAGCGTACTCTGCCGACGTGAACGTGAGTTTGCATTTTCAGTTAAATGTCTCGACGGCCGATAGCCTGTGTCTCGGCAGGTCTGTTCTCCGACCCTCCTGGGTACGGAGCCCAGAGCGGATTCTCCTCTGCTGTTCTCTTGGGTGAGACCGAGAAGATCCCGAGGCGGAGAAAACAGTTCATGATGACGGTGGAATGATGACTGCCGCTGGGCGTTGCGGTAGTCGTGATGCGCTGTTTACGGCTGCCTGGAGGGCATCTCGTCGGACTCAAAGGCGTAAACAGCAAGGACGGAGCGCACCAAAGGCGTAAACTCGGCAATCTCAGCGGACAGAAAACCCTTGCGGGACTTTCAGATTGTGCCCGAATTCATCACGATCTACTCAACTCAAAGTGACGAGCGATCAGATCGAATGACGACGACACTTTGGACCTCCAGTAGTGTGCACTTCGGGTGGAAGTCCATATTATATGAGTGGCCACCCAGGAATCAACTTCCGATACGTAGTACACTGTCGTCGAAGTTGGTAGCTCCTCAATCTGCCTAGGATAATAGTTCAGGAGACTGACCAGTCCACCTGCCTGAGGACGGGAAACCTGTGACGAAACCCAGGATGGAACACGAGACAACAGGTCGAGAATCTCGACCTGTTGTTTTCGATTATGTTGTTTCTTGGCTGTAAACGAGTTTCTCGTTTCGAACGCCCACGGACGTAATCCGAGTGGCATCATCTTGGCAATCACGGCAAGATGACGTCTTGTTGATTACTGACAAGCTATTCCACCGCCAACAAAATCACGCATCTATCTACCGACTCACTCACTAGAGGGAGGCTCCGTGTTAGTATTCCTTTCTCTCGGACCAAAATACGCTAGGCGGCGCAGAGTCTACACCTAGGACTTCTCCAACCTCACGGTCATTTTTCAATGACTACACCTCCGCACACTGAGTAGTTGGCAAGAGTTCCATCGACACAATCGCAATATGCTCAACCCGCAGGCCGCACTGAGTTCCTCAAAGGAGTGTCCTAGCGGCGAATCGTATTGTTCTTCGAGACTGACTGCCGACTTCACTGACCGTCCCTCGTTCTGGGATGCAGCGGCAGCCAAAACAGCGAGCTTGACTGCGAAGAGTATCCGCAGAGGAACCTCCAAACGGAAGCTCGTTTCGACCAAAGTCAAGCGGAGCTCTCCTTCTCTACTGAAGGAACTGAAGCCCCGGAGAGCGCGGACAAGCGAAGCGCGCAAGGTATGAAGGATTCGGTACTGCAGTATCCAAGCTATTGCAAACTTCGATTGGCTGACTGACTGATATGCCATATATACTCTGTGACGTGGGGCTTTAGGAAGAGATCAAGTTATTGAAACAGGAGGCCAAGGACTTGAAGGGACAAGCCGAGTTTCTCATGTTCCGTACTGGAGCCCACGACCAGCAGAGCCTCTACCAGCTAGCGCTCGAGAACGCTTTACTTCGCGAGTGCCTGCGCAACCAGATGTACCTGGTCGCGGGATTCAAATCCACGCTGGGGATGGACACGGTACGTGAACTGACTGTGAGCATGGCTCTCCCCCATTGTCCACACAGCAGCACTGACTTCTGTGTGGCTGTGGTGTTTGGCTATGTACATCTGATAGAGCGATCACTTTCCAAGTCCATTGTCGAGTACTATTTGCCTCGGCTCGGATCCTACCGAGCGCCGTGAACTCCTGCTTGCGATCAAACCCCAGAAGATCTATTATGCGAGGCAGTTCCTAGAGAAGCGTATCGAGTCCCTCGATATGACAAAACCGCTATCCGAGTCGACACAGTTTGAGACCGTAGCTGGAGAGATCTGCGTCTCCAAGCTCGACGTCATCCCACTCTACAACGCGAAGAGCGTCAAGCAAGTGTACGACGCCCTGCTGTTCCACGTGCTGAATATCGAAATGAGCACGGCGGAGGTGAACGGCGACATCGTAATCCGCGAAGAGACCGAGACGGGCGACGAGAGCGTCTCGCAGAACCGGTTCGTATTTTTGAAGAACGAGTTTGGCGTCGACGTGGAGGCGAACAACGTGATTTTCTCCAAGTACTCGCCTTCGGAGACGGTGGCGGCATCGCAGTTTTCGTCCGATGTTTATGGAGTTGAGCCACAGAGCGACGAAGGGCTGATTACGCTCGACTTTGTGGACGAGGACGAGCTGTACCCGTATCGCCCGAGTGAAAGGATGCGTGACAATATCACTGGAGTGACCATGGTCAAGTCCTATCGACTACCATCACCACCGCTCACAGTTTCGCAGCAATCGCCACAGCGTGCGGATCTGCAAAGCGACGTTCAAGCCAGAGAATGTGCTACCAATCAGGAAGTGGTCGTGCTCACCAAGTGGATGCAAGCCAAGTTCCATCGCGGAGCGCACGCCATTTCCGATGAGACGCTCTTTGATCTCCGGAGCGACTTGGATCGCGTCGGTGACGCCGTGACCACGCTCGTGCAAGCCAGGTTCCGTTCGCCAACCGGCGATAGACAGTGAGCGGGTAGTGGCGGAACAGCAGCCGGCAACCAGTTTCTATAATTCTATGAGTAACGACGACGACAGATCAACCAATATTACAACGAACATATTGCTCCATTGGACCATCACTTGTTGAGATGCAGTACCAACCATTGGGTGACATTTTGCTCACCTCGGGTTTTCCGATTGAGTCTTGTTTAGATTCGCAGCAGGTCTAATGATCGGCCAGTGGCTCGCTTCACTCCTGGCGCCTCAACAGAACTCCTGTCTTCTAATGGCGACTGGAGGGCAGTAATCTAGCTCATTCAGCTGCGATTACGCGCGGGTGGACTAATCGGAGTGATGACGTAGCTCCGGTTGCCACAATCTTCCCAAATGCGCTGATCCACATTAGTGTAAATTACATACAGCATTGTTGATGGACCCGAAGAAATATTGCATACAGCAAAACAGCGAGAGAGCGTAAATTACACATTTCCGATGCATATTTCGATAAATACGTCCTTTTTTTCACATCAATTCTGGATAAAAACGTACCTTCTTGCACACAGACTCAACTCAACCCGTTCTCTTCATACACACGGACAGCGGCTTTGACGGACGTGCTGCGCTGCGATTGCTAAAGCGTCTGTACACCACACAGACGACTCCCACCGACACCTCCTGATCGCTGCGACTGTGGCGCGTATCCGTGTGGTCGTCCTCTAGTGGCAAGCGCGCGCCACCATGAGCTCCTCGCCTGACGTGGACGTCTCAGCCCCTCCGATCCGTAACAGCGGTCGCCGCACGCGCGCGACTGCATCAGAAGCAACAAGAACCCGCGTATGCACGCGCACGAAGCGAGCAAAATACAGTAGTGCAAAGAATGAGAAGAGCAAGCGGACACTCATTGTGGCGGACAAGCGAACGCGGCAACGTTGCGAGGAACCAAAGCCGAGGACGCGGACATCAGAAATGCGAAGGGT
Organism: Globisporangium paroecandrum; assembly: GCA_023333955.1. NCBI lineage: Eukaryota > Oomycota > Peronosporomycetes > Pythiales > Pythiaceae > Globisporangium > Globisporangium paroecandrum. The sequence continues at coordinate 4,854 of JAASFU010000993.1, read as the reverse complement.
AAGACTTTTGCGTTGATACTTTTGTGCCCAAGCGATCAGTCGCTGCGTCTGTTTAAGATCTACTAACGCTCGAAGCCAATCGGTGTCTTATACTGTGACCTCTCGCTACACAGGACGAAATCGATTTGCTGCAGAAGGAGAGCAAGTCCCTGGAGGTGAAAGTGGAGTTCCTCAAGTACCGCGCGGGGATCTTCAACCAGCAAACGCTCAACCAGCAGGCGCTCGAGAACGCACTGCTGCGCGAGTTTCTGCGCAACCACAACCTCTCGATGGCGGGACTCAAGTCCGCGATAGCGAACGATGCGGTACGCACTAATACTGCATCTACAGCCTTTGTTTCACTCACATGGAGCCTAATGGTCACGGTTGCATAGGGCAGAGCGATCATTTTCCGAGTCCACTGTCAACCAGAATCATCCTCGGTTCCGATCCTATCGAGCGCCACAAGTTCCTGCTGGCGATCAAGCCTCAAAAGATTCATGATGCGAGGCAGTACCTCGAGAGGCGCACGCAGTTCCTCGACATGACCAAGCGATTCTCTGACACGAACCAGTTCGAGACTGCGGATGGAGAGATCTGCTCTACGAAACTCGACGTGGTGTCTCTCTACAATGCCACGAGCGTCAAGCAAGTGTATGATGTTTTGCGGTACTACGTTCAGAATGTGGAGATCAGCACGGCGGAGATCAATGGTGACATTGCACTGCGCGAAGAAGCTGAGACAGATGACGAGAATATCTGGCTGAACCGTCTCGTATTCCTCAAGAAAGAGTTTGGCGTCGACGTGGAAAACAGCAACGTGGTCTTCTGTGAGTACTCTCCACCTGTTGCCACTGGCACTGAGCGGAGCGACGAGCAAGGGCTGATCACGATAGACTTTGTGGACGAAGACGAGCTGTACCCGTATCGCCCCCACGAAAGACTGCGCGACAATGTCACCGCTGCGATTGTTGTGAAATTCTATCGCCTTCCACCGCGCGGCTGCAGTTCAGAGCAAGCGAACCAACCAAACAAACTCGAAACCGAAGAGAACCAAGAGGGGGTTGTGGTGCTGACCAGGTGGGTGCAAGCAAGTTTCCATCGTGGAGAGTCCAACAACTTCTTGTCAGACGACGCATTGTTTGAGCTCCGAAAAGACTCGGATCGTGTCAGTGACGCGGTGCTCTCGCTCGTGCGAGCGAGATTTGGTTCCTCAACACCGTACTACTTAGTACCCAGTAGTGGTGAGAGCGGCGCGGTAGTTTCCGAAGAAAACACAACTGAAGCCCAGCACCTAGAGAATCTGAGAAATCTGAAGCGAAGTCGACGGTAACAGAACTGCTGAGGGCCAACTACTGCCAGTCAAGGTGGCAAAATCTGTACAGCAGATCCTCGAACTCCATTTTATAAACCGAAAGGTAGTCCGATGTGGAGAAAACAAAAATCCTTGCGAGAAAAGCTCCCATCGTGTCGTACTACGAAGTCCATGTTTTCCACGAAGTCCATGCCATACGATTGAGTTTGCTTCGATTGGATGCCCACGTTGACTGCGACTCCTCTGTGTGCTGTGCGGTTCTGGCGTCGGGGCGTTCTCTCAAGCTGTTCGCGCGAGCGTATGAACGAACCGCTTTCAGAGTGCACCCTGATGAGGCGAGTCTATCGTGAAGCGCCGCGAACTCGTTGGTCTCCCGACTGCGTCCCATTCTGCATTTGGACATACCAGTTGAACCGCATTGCATTTGTGTTTGGTGCATATCGGGTCGAACATCAGACGACATTCGAGCAACATCCGTAGCCATTGACAGCGCAGAAGCTAACGATGTCTTTGAGTAGCGATGAAATGAACCTCTTCGGGAACTTGTCCTCCCGGAACTCGTGGACAGCCGGATAGACCGCACCGCCCTCTGCGCGCTGTGGCTAGCGATGAACAAAGTGGCGATAGCGAACGCGTCAAGTATGAATACAGTGTACTGCAGTATCCAATGCCAAAAGCTACTTGCTGTATGAGGTTGGATGGAAATATGCCTTGGCGTATTAATTTAGCGAGGCGCGATTAATAATCGTGTCGGTGATCAATTGTTAATGTCGGTGATACCTGTGCTTGAACATCCAGATGAGGCGAAAATCCCCAGCACTCTAGACACCGTTACCAAGTGAATGAGAGGAACGAGACGAGCTTCCGTGGTAGAACTGACTGGGATGGCAGTCATCAATCTTGGGAAATGGAGATTATGCGATGTTGACTCTCTAATTTAATATTGTTTACTTCGACTGATCAAACAAACTTTGACATCGATCAACCAACACCAGAGCTGATTTCCACCGCATTCACTCACTCTCTCACTTTCTTCTCCTCCTTGTCTCCATAGCTGCCTGCCATTGTGGAATATCTCCTTCCGGCGGCACGAGCTTCAGCGCGATGCTGGACTCGGAGACTGCCAAGAGCTCCTCATCCTCTTGCTCCTCCGAGGCCCTGGGCGTCGTCGATAGGTGGGGGCGACCGATTGGGATCTACGCGTACTCGTCCACGTTCTGGGAGCCTGAGGCCAAGCGAGCGAGCCAACAGCAGCACGCCAGCACGTCTGAGAAGGGGACTGAGAATCGGAAGCTCGCCGCGACGACCAAAAGGCTCCGTCGCAAGCGACCGAAACCGAAGACCCGGACCTCCGAAATGCGCAGGGTAAGCCTGGAGTTTGGTACTTGGATATCACTGAGTTCCGATTGAATTATTGAATTCTGACGCGCGAGCGGTTGTGTTACGATAATGATATGATTGACACAGGTAGAAATCGATGTGCTGCGCAAGGAGAGCGCGTTCCTGGAGGCGAAAGTGGAGTTCCTCCAGTACCGCGCCGGGAATCTCGACCAACAAACGCTCAACCAGCAGGCGCTCGAGAACGCGCTGCTGCGTGAGTTTCTGCGCAACCAGAACTACTTGGTGGCGGGACTCAAGTCCGCACTCGCAACCGACACGGTAAGCTACGCTCATCACACCCAGGTCTTCAGGTCAAACACAACAAGCCTAACGTTTCTTGAGTGTACCATCTTGCAGAGCGATCACTTCCCGAGCCCGCTGTCCACCACGATCCGTCTCGGCTCGGACTTGGCAGCGCGCCAGCAGCTCTTGCTCGCCATCAAGCCTCAGAAGATCCACGACGCGAGGCAGTTCCTAGAGAAGCGCACGCAGTTCTTCGACATGTCCAAGCCGCTCTCAGACGTGACGCGCATGCAGGCACCGGACGGCGCGATCTGTACTTCGAAAGTGGATGTGATCCCGCTCTACAATGCCACGAGCGTCAAGCAGGTGTACGATCTGCTGCACTACTACTCGATGAATGTCGAGATCAGCACTGCGGAGGTGAATGGCGACGTCGTGATCCGAGAAGAGATGGAGACTGAGACGGGCGATGATAGTGTTTGGCAGAACCGGTTCCTGTTCCTGAAGAAGGAGCACGGGGCTGACGTGGAGACCAATAACGCGATCTTCTGCGAGTACACGCCGCAGAAGGAGAATCTGTCGTCGGCCTATTCCCCAAGTGTTGGGGCTGAACCGCAGAGCGATGAAGGGCTCATCATGCTCGACTTTGTGGACGAAGACGAGCTGTACCCGTACCGCCCTAGTGAGCGGATGCGCGACGACGTCACGTCGGTGCTGATGGTGAAAGCCTACCACCTCCCAGCCTGTACTGCAACTTCAAGGCAGTCGTCACCACCACGGGATCAATGGGGCGACCTTCGTACGGGGAACGTCAAACAGCAGGAGGTGGTGGTGCTCACTCGATGGGTGCAGACCAAGTTCCACCAAACCCAGTTCGACATCCCAGACGACATCCTCTTTGACCTCCGACGGGTCCTCGATCGCGCCTGTGATGCCGCGCTCCAGCTCGTGCGAGCCAGGTTTCGATCCCAGCTCACCCACTGAGAGCCCCAACCTACTCTGTTGTTAGAAGAAGAGATTCTCCAATGTACCCTAGCGAACGTAAGGCCTACTAACATAATCGATAATTTATATTTTACTCATCAACTACCTACCATGTTGTGCGCCTGGGTGCGGATTGGAATCTGTCGCGCACGAGCTTGATCATGGCATCGCTGACGCGGTCCATGTCTTTCCGGAGGTCGAAAAGCGTGTCGACAGGGACGTTGAGCTCCGTCGGATGGAATTTCGCCTGGAACCACCGCGTGAGCACAACCACTTCCTGGGTTTTTGACGTCTCGTCCGCGCGGTTGCTGTAGCCACTGAACTGCTGTTGTTGCTGTTTGCCTGACAGTCGGGTCCCATGCCGTGGTGATCGCCGAGGCACATCCGACACCGGCGCTCGATAGGACTTAATGATGAACACGCTCGTCACGTCGTCACGTAGCCTCTCATGTGGACGATACGGATGTAGCTCGTCTTCGTCCACAAAATCGGTCGTGATGAGCCCTTCGTCGCTGACCTCCACCGACCGGCTTAGAGGGAAACCACCTGCGCCGGATGATGAAGAAGATGCTGCTATTGCAGAGATTGCGGAGGAGGAACCGCTCTCTTTTGGCGGCATGTATTCACAAAAGATCGCGTTGTTGGTCTCCACTTGGACGCCAAACTCCTTCTTCAAAAACACGAACCGGTTCTGCGAGACGCTCTCGTCGCCCGTCTCGGCCTCCTCGCGGATCACGACGTCGCCGTTGATCTCCGCCGTACTGATCTCGACGTTCAATGCATAATACAGTAGCGTGTCGTACACTTGCTTGACGCTCGTGGCGTGGTAGAGCGGGATGACGTCGAGCTTGGAGGCGCAGAAGCAGCCATCGGGCGCCTGGAAGCGCGTCACGTCCGACAGCGGCTTGGGCATGTCGTGGAACTGCGTGCGTTTGGCCAGGAACTGCCGCGCG
>JAASFU010000992.1:0-12230 GCA_023333955.1 Globisporangium paroecandrum | reverse complement strand
TGGAGCTGCTTTTCTGCTCGATTCTTCAAAAGGCGTGCGTGTTCGTTCCTTCTGCGCAAATTAAATTGGGAGCTGACCTGAAACGCACCGACCTGTCCGACGGCAATGAATGAATCGAGAACTGAGAACGACGGCTCCCATCAGTGGTTGTCTGGGAGCGGGTACTGTGCAACCATCCAACAATCCTCTCTCTCCGTTACAACAAAGACGCAAAACTTCAGCGCAGCAGACGGTTTTGCTGCAGCAGTGCAGAGATGGGGAGGCAGGGACCTGTGGAGATGGAGAGGAGGGGATCGCCAACTCGCCTGTTTACTCTCCGGTGACAAATGCTCTGTGAGAAAGTATCACTTTAGAGTAAACATGGATTGAAGGCGGAGGTGGACCGATCAAAATATCGGATATTTCGGAAATAAATGGGAGAGACCCTACGTGTTATCCACTTTTTGATCAGTTTTGTGTGTCATTCAAGCAATATTGGATAGCCTGCAGGCACTTTTATGTAATATTCAATTACTTTTTCCATATTTGTGGAGTTATTTGAGTGGACGCTACTGCCACAGTCTCGCACCTCCTCCCTTTGGATGGCCTTCAGAATCACAAGGCAGGAGTGATGGTCTGTTGATGATAGGATTATGTGACCCGGTCCTAGCGTAAACGGGACTAAACCGTAGCTCCTAAACGAGTCCAACATGCCAATGCTTTGCCTCTTGTGAAAGAGCGAGATTTGATTACCTGCGTCGTCTTCACTTGTGCTGTGATCAACCACTTCAGACCCACATTTCAGCTCTTACCACGACCAGTTCAAGCTCAGGATCACTCGCTCGCTCGCTCCTGTCGTAAGCACTAGCAGCATGGAGACCGCCAACGCCTACGCGCCGGCTGTCCGCGCCTCGGAGGACGACCCGATCGCGATTCTCAACTTCTTCGACGACCTCGACGTCTTCCTGGAGCTCAACGGCTCCCATCACCGCGACTCCTCGTCGCTCGTGATGCCTGCCAATAGAAAACCACCCCTCACGCGGCTCAACTCGGCATCATCAGCGAGCAAAGGCTTTGAGCCTCCGCAGCCGTCATCGTTCACACAGCTGATGCTGGCTGAGGATACTTTCCACGGCTACACGAGCCTACCCTCGCCGGTGCCGTACCGAGCAACTCGCCCAGCGCACGTAGAACAGCCGAGCAGGGAAGAAACGCGGTACGCTTCGTCGCCACGTGAGCGTAGCAGACGAGATTCATCGAGCGATCGCCAGTCACCGGCTCCAGCGAAGACAAAGAAGCAGAGGAAGAAGCCGTCAAGCCAGCGCCACCGTGAGGAACTCATCTATTTGCGCACCAAGGTCAACGCGCTCAAGGACCGGCTGGAGGGACTCAAACAGGAAAGCAGATTAGCGCTGCTGAAAGCGAGCAGCACGTCAGTGCCCAGTTCGGCCGTTCTCTGGCAGGCGCTCGCGTGGCGTCAGCTCGAGGCGAAGGAGCGCGCCGAGGGGGAAAACGCGAAGCTGCGCGCGCAGCTAAAAGTGCAGCTCAAATTCGCCAAGATGCTCGAGCGAGTCATGCAGAAACGAAGGGTGAGCTTGTTTGCTTTATGCCGTGCTTGTTTCGTTGAGTATCTTGGGAATTGATCTTCTAACCGATGCTTGATGCTTCCTACCTACGTACAGGACGCTGAAGATGAGAATGAACACAATATTTCTAAGATGCCCTCGAAGAACGACGCGGAGGTCTTCGCTTCTTTACAGAGCAGCGTGGACGCACGCGCCAGTTGCCTCGATGACACCTTTAGCGCTCAGGGACTCACGCCAGAGAGCCTGCAGATGCGCAACGAGTCGTCGTTCGCGTTCGACAAGGAGAGCGGACTGCACATCGACTTTGTGAGCAGCAAGGCCGCGCTCTTCAACGTGCCCACGGTCGCGAACGCCATGTGGAATCAGATGACCATGGTCGCCGTCCGAGCAGAAAACACGGACGTGATTGTAAGTGTCCATGATATAAGATAGTAAGCTCTTGCGGTATAAACGTCGAGTGGCTCCTAACGATATCTTGTGGCTGTACGTAATTATTGCAGACGGAAGTGGTCAACGAGTCTGCGAACGTGAAGCACATCAAGCAGTCGATCGCGATCCCGACGTTTTCGCTCGAGAAGGAAGACCGCGTGACCACTGCGCGGATCGTGTGCCGGCGCATCGTGGAAGAGCACCGCGTGCGGTTCATCTGGGAGACGCTGACCGAGTGCCGCGGCGCCGTACTGCGCGGGATGCCGTCTGTGCAGCTGGTGGAGCGAGGGTGCGGCCAGATCTTCCGCTGTCCCGCGCCCGCCTCAAGCTCAGCACACTCCGTGCCCACCATGCTCCAGTCTACCGTGACAGCGATCCCTGTCTTGTCGAGATGCTCGATTCCGTCGTCCCACTTCATTGATCTGCTGCAAGAGCCGCACGCAGTAGTCCAGTCAGAGCCATCGAGCCCTGGGTCCCAGAGTGGTGGTGCTGAGGGCAACAACAGCAGTGGCGTGACCATGAAGGCACTCATCGAGATGATCATCGCGGCGTTCCAGGAAAGCGCCGAGAGCGCGAGTCGCGTGATTGAGAACCAGCTGGTCGACCAGATGCGGACGCTCGCCGCCTGAGCACGTGTGTACGTCCGTCCATTCAGATAACTCAAGAAACAGGGGGCTGGTACAAACAGCAACAGACGTCGCCAGCAAGCACGAACAACAGTTAAATTGTCATGTATTGAGGACATGGTTGTGCGAAGATCTATGGTTGTGAAGTGTTCACGCTCGCTCCATATTCACTTGAGAGGTTCTTGGGACGAATTGAGCTGCTTCTCCATCTTCCCTCGACCGGCTAATTGGCTGGTTGCAACAGTATTTCAGACAGTGCAAACATTAAAATAACAGCACAAACAAATAATATTTACATAGAGATTTGGACTCGATTTGAAACAAAAGTATCCTTATCGCCCATACCACGACAATGTCCGTTGTTTCAGTAACAATAATGGTTTCCTTTGCATGTGGTTTATTCGGAGAAAGACGAAAATTTTGGTTTTGCGCTTTTATTCTTGCGCTGGCGATACCCACTGGCTCGCATCTGGAGACTGCCGATCATGTAGATATCTTTTAGCTTGAATGTGGCGCTTTGCTCTGAAAGTGGTTCCAGCCAGTGATAATGTCGTGAGGCACGACCACTGTGAGCAAGAGATCATTGCAGCAATACTGCCGCAAAAGCTGCTCATCGGGTCAAAAGTGATGGTCATGTCTGGCGATTAGTTCCGCAGAATGTAATCCAAACTGCAACATTTGGCAGCCACCAATCCAACGGGCAGGGTGAAATTGCTGAAGCAGCTTCAGTATCTGCATCCTGGAGCAAACCGCCACGCGTTTACGTCATTGACGCCCATCGTCAACATGCCGTCGGCGCGATTATGTGGGACACTTGATGATGTGTGGGTATGTGGAGGGAGAGACCTGGGGGGCACACAAGCACCAACTTAGTCAAAGAATGCGGAGTCATAAACTGGTTGATCCATGCACGCAGAACCAAGGTTGACTACTCACCTTAAGCAGCACAGTAAATAAACCTGAATCGAGGTGTTTGATGTAGGTAAGACTGTCACCTGTGATATAATATACCATGATGAATACTGTCAAGGTCTCGAATATTCTACGGTTGCAGTCTGCTGGTACTGATTCCGATGGTCGACATCAAGGATGGAGAAGCTCAGACGCAATACAGTACATGGAGCATTCAAGCAAGCAAAGGCTGAACACTGAAGTTGCACAGCATTTGCATCGTGAGTTTTTAGCTGCCTAATTACAGAGCGAACCCACTTTTCGTTTCTTGCAACCGCTCGTGCTGAGTTTACGACAATCCAGCCCTGTCGTCAACAAGCCACCGGCGCGATTATGTAGAAGCGCTTGATGACGTTGTGACGCAGAGGAATATGGGAGCAACAACAGCAACGACAACGTCGAAGAACGCGGAGCCACAAACAGCAACGCTGCAACAAAACAGAAAAGGGGTTTGCTCTGTTAATAACAGTCTGTCGGGGGGTGTCTTTAGCGTGAATGGATCAGTCCCACGGCACGAAGAGCTGGTAAGATGCGGTATCACAATGCCAGCACGAGGTGCCACCAAATTGAAACCTCTACACTACAATTTGATTTATTCCGAGGTATACGGTAAGCATTATAAATACTGAGCTCAAATAAAGTACCGCAAATACTGTGTCATGTAACGCAGTCAAGTTTGAAGTTGTTGCTGCTGGTGGCCATGTGACTACACTCACACGATGCTCTTGTCTGTGTTTGTAGTCAAATAAACCAATGTTGGATTGAAAGTGCTGTCATCGTCCCCACGGATATCCCTACTACCAATACAATACAATAGCGCAGTGCGACACCTGCCCACATTCTACACCAGCACCAGCAATATGCAATACTAATGCCAGAGTGAAGTCTTCGATCTGTGTAGTTTTTTAGTTGCATCCCACGAGTCGTGGGTTATCCATTTCTGGAGCGGCAAAAGAGAGGCGTGTGTGGTGTGCATTTATTACGGGCTCTTCAGTACGCTACTTATTTGTTGCTGGTAGCTTTTGAAGTTCATATTATTTTTACATCCAGCTTGCCGCCCTCGTAGCAAATCGAGGGCTCTGCACTACATGTATGTAGAGATTGCCGACCGCTGTTCAGAGCCTGGAAGGTTCCCTCGTCGGTGGCGATGGCTTCTCTGGATCGGGTTCCACTGTTCACGATATATGCCGACTCGCGTCAACAGCTCGTGAGCGCGATTATGAAGAAGCGCGTGATGACGGGGAAAAGGAAACTGTGAGGAAGCATTCGTGATTAACAGTAAACGAGTCTGCAACAAACAAAGCAGCGAGCATACGGAGACAATCGCCAACACCTTCCAATAGGAAGGGGATATCAGCACGATGTGTACGGCTGGGCTACCTAGCTAGCGACTCGGATGATGCTGAATGAAACACCAGAGACAAGCGTGAAGCCAAGTGTCTTTCTCGCGCCACGCCGTCGACTTGAGCTCGCGCTAATGCTCGGGGGCGTCAACATACCATTCGTGCGATTATGTGGGGGAGGCTGGTGACGTTGGGACGTGATGGAGTGCCGCCAAATACCACAGTAAGTACTTCACAATACCTTAGGATCATCTGTAAAACCTCAGTTTATTAGATACCTGGTGAGTGAAACACTTACTCAGCGCTCATCGAACTGCTGGACGAGACGAGGCTCTGGGGAGATAGCGACCGCTCGCTTGCTGTGTGGATGCGCTGCTAGAGTCACCTCGCCCTCCTTCGCGTTCCTCACTTTCCAATCTGCTACCGGCCGCAACAGTCGACCACCACAACGCAAAACGAGAGAAACACACCACCGACACCCGAAGACGACGATGGTAGAAGAAACGCCAGCGACTGAGCAGCGCAAGCTCGTGAGCCACGAGTCCGGCAAGGCGCTCATGGCCCACGGTTCGCACGCGCTTCACGAGTACGTCTCGACCAAGCTCGAGGCGGCGCTCGGCCGCGCGCTTCCGCAGATGGAAGTGCGCTTCAGCGGCCTCAGCCTCTCCGCCGACATCGTCGTCGCAGAGGAAGACCCGTCTAAGACCGAGCTACCGACCATGCTCAACGCTGTCAAGAAGATGTTCGTGCCCACCAAGAAGAACCAAGTATGCAAGGAGATCCTCAAGAACGTGAGCGGCAGCTTCAAGCCCGGCACGATCACCTTGCTGCTCGGTCAGCCGAGCTCCGGCAAGTCGTCTCTGATGAAAGTTCTGAGCGGTCGCTTCCCCGTCGAACAGAGCATCTCGCTCACGGGAGACATCACCTACAACGGCGTGCTGCAGAAGGACGTGACCAAGACCCTGCCGCAGTTCGCTGCCTACGTCGACCAGCGCGACACGCACTACCCAGTGCTGACGGTCAAGGAAACGCTCGAGTTCGCGCACACCTTTGCAGGTGGCGAGATGTCTCGCCGTGGTGAAGAGCTGCTCAACAAGGGTACCCCCGAGGAGAACTCGGCGGCCCTGGAAGCCGCGAAGGCTCTGTTCACCCACTACCCAGACGTCATCATCCAACAACTCGGTCTCCAGAACTGCCAGGACACCATCGTCGGTGACGCCATGCTCCGCGGTGTCTCTGGTGGCGAGCGCAAGCGCGTGACCACGGGCGAGATGGAGTTCGGCATGAAATACGTCACACTCATGGACGAGATCAGTACCGGTCTTGACAGTGCAGCCACGTTTGACATCATCAGCACGCAGCGCAGCATCACCAAGACGCTCCGCAAGACCGTGGTGATCTCGCTCCTGCAGCCGTCACCCGAGGTGTTTTCGCTCTTCGACGACGTGATGATCATGAACGAGGGCGAGGTGATGTACCACGGCCCTCGCGAGCAAGTGGTAGATTACTTCGAAGGCTTGGGCTTCGTGTGCCCTCCAGACCGCGACATCGCCGATTATCTGCTCGACATCGGGACAAAGCAGCAGGATATGTACGAGGTGGAGACTCCGTTGGTCAATGCAACCGGCCAACGTCCTCGCTATGCGAGTGAGTTTGCCGAGGTCTTTCGCAACTCGGCCATCCACGCTGAGATGCTTCGCGCGCTGGACGCGCCTCACAGCCCCGAGCTGCTGGCGAATATCGGTGCGCACATGGACCACATGCCGGAATTCCACCAGTCGTTCTGGGCGAGTGCGCTTACGCTCTTCAGACGCCAGATGATGGTGCAGTCCCGCAACATGGCGTTCATCGTGAGTCGCGTGATCATGGTCCTGACCATGGCGCTCCTGAATGCCACGACGTTCTACCAGTTTGACCCCACAGAGGTCCAGGTCGTGATGGGGGTCATGTACCAGGGCATTATGTTCCTGGCCACTGGCCAGTTCCCGCAGATCCCGACGCATATCGCAGCGCGCGACGTCTTCTACAAGCAGCGCCGAGCCAACTTCTACCGCACGGCGTCGTACGTGCTCGCGAACGCGGTCTCGCAGATCCCGATGGCGGTCGCCGAGACGCTCCTGTTCGGCTCGCTCGTCTACTGGATGTGTGGCCTCGCTGTCAACGCGGTGGAGTTCTTTGTCTTTGAACTGATCCTCCTCCTGGTCAACCTCGTGTTCAGCACGTTTTTCTTCTTCCTCTCGGCGATCTGCCCGAACAACAACGTCGCGTCGCCGCTGTCCATGATGTCGATCGTGGTCTCGATCATCTTCTCAGGGTTCATCGTCCTCAAGAACGACATTCCAGACTACTTCATCTGGATCTACTGGTTGAACCCCGTGAGCTGGAGTCTGCGCGCGCTCGGCGTGAACCAGTACCGCTCGAGCGAGTTTGACGTGTGCGAGTACGACGGCGTGAACTACTGCGAAACCTTTGACGGCATGAACATGGGCGAGTACTACCTGAGTCTCTTCGGTGTGGACAGCGAGAAGTTCTGGGTGCCGTACGCGGTCATCGTCATGCTGGCGCTCTACTTGCTGTTCATAGCCATGACGAGTTTGGCGCTCGAGTACAAGCGCTTCGAGGCATCGGAGAATGTGATCGTGAACAAGACGGACAAGGTGGACGACGATCACTATGTGCTCACGGCAACGCCAAGGGGCGTGGATCGAAGTGGCAACTCGACGGCGGATAGTGAGGCTGTCTTGCAAGTCCACGCGACGGAAACTAGCTTCGTTCCCGTGGCGCTTGCGTTCGAGAATCTCTGGTACACTGTGCCACAGCCAAGCAGCCCGAAGGGCACGATCGATTTGCTCAAGGGCATCACTGGGTACGCGTTGCCTGGCACGATCACGGCGCTCATGGGGTCGTCTGGCGCCGGCAAGACCACGCTGATGGACGTCATCGCTGGGCGCAAGACCGGGGGTAAGATCCGGGGCAAGATCCTGCTGAACGGCTACGAGGCGACTGACCTGGCGATTCGCCGCTCGACGGGCTACTGCGAGCAGATGGACATCCACTCGGACGCCTCGACGATCCGCGAAGCCTTGACGTTCAGCGCGTTCCTGCGCCAGAACAGCAACGTGCCAGCCAGCAAGAAGTTCGACTCGGTCAACGAGTGTCTCGACCTGCTGGATCTGCACGAGATCGCGGACCAGATCGTACGCGGCAGATCCGTGGAGCAGATGAAGCGCCTGACGATTGGTGTGGAGCTCGCTGCTCAGCCCAGCGTGTTGTTCCTGGACGAGCCGACGAGTGGTCTCGACGCGCGCTACGCCAAGCTGATCATGGACGGTGTGCGCAAAGTGGCGGACACGGGCCGCACGATCGTGTGCACGATCCACCAACCGTCGTCCGAGGTGTTCTTCCTGTTCGACAGCTTGCTGCTACTCAAGCGTGGCGGCGAGACCGTGTTCTTTGGTGACCTGGGCAAGAACTGCAGCAACCTGATCGAATACTTTGAGAGTACCCCAGGCGTCACTCCGCTCCCCAAGGGGTACAACCCTGCGACGTGGATGCTCGAGTGCATTGGCGCCGGTGTGGGTAACGCGGCCGCTGACGCCACGGACTTTGTCGAGGTTTACAACAACAGCACACAGAAGCAGAAGTTGCTGGAAGCAATGGCAAGACCCGGCGTCGCAACGCCAGCCGACCACGCGGCGGAGCTTGTGTTCACGCAAAAGCGCGCGGCGAGCTCCGCGATGCAGGCGAAGTACGTCGTCGGTCGATTTGTGGCTCTCTACTGGCGCACTCCGTCGTACAGCCTGACTCGCTGCGTGATGCTGGTGGTCCTGGCGTTGCTCTTCGGCTTGATCTTCGCGGGCGCCGAGTACGATTCGTACCAAGGCGCGAACTCGGGTATCGGCGTGGTCTTCCTCGCGACGGCGTTCAACGGCTTCGTGGCGTTCACGAGCGTCATCCCGATCACGTCGCAGCAGCGCGCCTCGTTCTATCGCGAGCGCGCGTCGCAGACGTACAACGCGTTCTGGTACTTTGTCGGCTCGACAATCGCGGAGGTCCCGTACGTGCTGTTCAGCTCCTTGCTCTTCACGCTGATCTTCTTCCCGCTCTTGGGTTTCACGGGTTTTGGCACGGCCGTGCTCTTCTGGTTCAACTTCGCGCTCATGCTCCTCATGCAGACGTACATGGGCCAGCTCTTCGCGTACGCGCTGCCGAGCGAGGAGGTGGCGGCGATCATCGGCATCCTCGTGCTCAATATCCTGTTACTCTTCATGGGCTTCAGTCCACCGGCGAGCGCCATCCCGACGGGCTACCAGTGGCTGTACAAGATCACCCCGCTGCGCTTCCCGCTCTCAATCGCGGTGGCGCTCGTCTTCACCGACTGCTCGACTACCCCTCTCTACGACGCCGCATCGGAGACCTGGTCGGACGTCGGCCCGGAGCTTGGCTGCCAGCCGCTCGCGAACGCGCCCGTGAGCCTTGGCCACATCACGGTGAAGCAGTTCACGGAGGACGTGTTCCGCATGGAATACGACGACATCGCGCTATATTTCGTCGCCATGCTCGGCTACATCGTGGGCGTGCGCATCCTCGCCGGCCTGACGCTCCGCTACATCAACCACCAGAAGAGATAAATGGCTACGACCTACCACAGAGGGATACAGCTTCACCGATTCCAGACTTGAAAGCCTCATCCGAGGCTACTGCGTACTTGAAGTGCCATGCAAGTATTATAGCACGCTCACTACATCACTGCCTATATTGCCGCAAAATATACTACAGGTTTCCATTTGAGAAAATCTCGGAGTCAACTCGTTGTCCACTACTACCTGTTATGTATCCAAAGAACCCGAGCCTGTGACCATGGGTGTGCATCTATTAGAGCGGCTATATGGAGTAGTATTGATAGTGAGAGAGAGACTGTCAGAGACTCCGTTGCTTCCGGGTGAGTGCAGTCGCTCGTGTCCTGAGTGGAGTGTTGAGTGATGCTCACATGCCATCATCTTGCTGATTCGTCTAGCTGTGCAGCAGCCGTTTCTGTCAAATGATGGGATGGGTCGCGCCGGTTTTGACAAATGTGGTGTGGTGATTGTACATCCAGGTCAAGAATCGACTAACTGGAAAACCAGAGAGTGATGTGGTACCAACACTTCCTCTGAGCTATCTAGCACTCCGACGCAACTCTCACCCACAGTACAATGCAGTGTAGTGACGTGGCAGCAGCCTCTTGCTAGGGCTGCGAGCTTGTTCGACTGCAAACTGGAGTTGGGCAAACATGAAGATCTCGAACGCGCGAGGGCCGTAAGTCCGTGACGGATCGCGATCTTGATCCGAAGATGTCGAGAAAATTCACTGCTGAACACACAACTGGCCCCAAAACGGGTGAGACAACGCGCAAGCCTGCGGCGTAATCAATTCATCCTCCCTTTTTTGTGACTGCATCCTCATTGCTGCCTACTTTTGACAAAACTAATTGCTGCCCAAACTTTCCAAGTTTGTCGACAGCGAGTGGCACTTGCCAAAACCGGAGAAAGAGTGGCTCTTCAGTGTACCACTTTGCGCAAAGTTGGCTCACCCATTTTGACAAAACCAGGGAATATTTTTGGCATTATAAAAATAAGCTGGCATTTAACATGCACATTATAAACCTCTGGAATCTGCAATCCATGCCCAGCAGCATTGCAATTATCCAGCGTTTGTATCTGAACCACTTTAGTGACATCAAATGAAACCTATTCACAATACATACTTTGTTTGATAAAGAGGGTTTTCGAAAAGTTGTGTGGAAGGAACACACACACACACACAAGTGAGACATGTGCGTCACTCCGCAGCGCCGCAGGGGTGACACGCATGGCGTAGGAATCCAGCAGCAGCATTCATTTCCCCAGTCATTTATAACAGCGGCCCAAAAAATCTCACCACCCTCTGGCAGGTTAATCGACCAACTGCCCCAACAAATAGCCCACCAGAGCGGCAGCAGAGCGATCCTCCCCACCACATGGCGGACCCACGCAGCAATAGAGGCGAGCCGCCGCCGCCCGCGTACCTCCAGGGCCAGCAGGACGACCCTGCGGCCGCCGCAGAGGCCGTGGCGGCGGCGCAGCTGCTCACGACGGCGGCCGCGGGCGTCGCGGGCGTGGCCGGATACGCCGTGCCAGGGGTGATCGGCGGTATGCCGGGGCCGGGGGAGCTCGAGAGCATGGACCTCAACATGCTGCGCGAGTGGCTGGACGAGTCGTTCAGCGACAACGACGCCGACGTGTCCAGCAGCGACGGCGGTGGCAGCGAGTCGCTCATGCAGCTGCTCTACCAGAACCAACAGCAGCAGTATGGGATGGTAGGAGGACACCCGCAACATCAGCAGTTTACAGGGTTCGGCTTTAGCGACGAGAGCGAGATGAAGATGCCCGCGTCCATGTCCATGTCCATGCCCCCTGGAGGTCGTAATAGTAGCGGAGGAGGGGGATCGAAGCGGCAACAGAAGCGACAGCGAGCAGCGGCGAATAGCAGCAGCAACAGCGCAGCACAGGCGACGATAGACATCTCGATGAGCGACGACGAGGACGAGCACGGCAAGAAGAAGACGTGGCCCAACCAGCGCGAAGAGCTTGTGTACCTGCGCACCAAGGTGTGCACGCTCGAGAACGAGCTGCGCGAGATCAAGATCGCGAGTCGCAAGCAGTTCAGCAAGTCAGCCGCGATGCTCGCGCGCTTCACGAGCACGGACGGTACAGGCATGGTCGCGTGCAATACACCTGGGTCGCTCTGGGAGCAGGTCGCAAACCGCCAGCTGGACGAGAAAGTGCGCGCCGAGGTTGAGAACCGCAAGCTGCGCGGCATGGTCGAGTCGCAGATCCGCCTCGCCAAGAAGCTACAACAGCTGCTACGCAAACGACAGGTGCGGAGGTGGTACCCCCGCATGGAAGCGAAACGTAGTGCTGGTGAAGATACTTATGTGTACTACTGTGTGTGCACGTATATAGATCTGGGAAGGACTGATGGAGCAGAAGCCCAAGAACGAGTCCGACATGAAACCCGAGGAGTCCAAGATCTACGCGTTCCTGGCGCAGAAAATAGAAGACCGGTTCCCGCACATCGACGCGTTCTTCGACCACCACGGGCTCACGAACGCGATGAACGAGGCACGAGAGATCAACGTCAGGTTCGATGACCAGGCGCCGTCGCCGGGTCCCGGGGGTGGTGCTCCTGGTCCTGATGGTGCTCCTGGTGGCGCTCCAGGCGGCAACATGTACATCGAGATGAAGGAGTGCAAGATCATGCCATTTGACTTTCGAGCGGCCGACGCCGCCGTCTGG
>JAASFU010000991.1:0-12245 GCA_023333955.1 Globisporangium paroecandrum | reverse complement strand
TCACCGTGGACGGCATCATCGCTTGACCTTGACCTGGAGTTGGCTGGTGGGCATCGCGAGCCTCGAGCCACTGGATGATGGCGTCCACAAGCTCCTTGCCCTTGACACCGTACACGGTCTTGATGAGTGCGTGCTTGTTGTTACCGAAGACAACCTCCGGGTGCTTCTCGACAAAGGTTTCGAACTCCTTGGTGTCTTGCTGGAGGTCAGGTGGCAGTCGAGAGTAGTGCTGAAGACGCGCGAAGACGTTGCCGTGAATGTTTTCCTTTCGATATCCGTGCTTGTCGCCGCCAGTAAGCGAGTTAGTGGGGTGCGTCTTGGACGGTCCAATTGCAGTTCGCTGGTCTTGCGCAGTCGAGGATCCGAGATCGTGTTGTCCTTGCGTGGTGCTCAGCGTTCCACCAGTGGACATTTGTTGCTGTTGCGGTATGGTGGTGGTGGGCGAGCGATCTTCCGGTCGTTGCAGGGCGTTCGACGTGCCGGTGGACGTTGGCTGTTGTTGGTGCTGCATGGCCGTTGATAGCTGGTATGGTGGAGTGTCGTTGGAGTGGTGGAGTTGGAATGGGGTCTTCGAGGTGGATTTGAAAGTGAGTGAGTCTGCAGACGCAGGTCGCGAGCTCTCGCTTGCTTCGCGCTTTTGATCAGGAAGGATCCATGTGAAGAAGAGAACTCACTGTTGGAGTTGTAGCCACCACGTGAAGAAGGCAGCCATCAACGACGAGAAAGTTGTTCTCCTGTCGGTTAAAGAGCACCATTTTTGTGGATCTGGAGTTGCTAGAAGCATATCGTCTCACGGTGAGAAAACATGTAGAAATATTGGAGCCCTAGTAACCGTCTTAGTGTCATTACTGTAAAACTAGTTCTATCCGATGAATTGTTCTATCCGACAGCAAATGTTATCCGATTAGAGCCCTCGGCAAGTGGACTGGCTTTTCTTTTGTTGTATCCGACGCCATACGGCTGCCCTCGGACAGCAACTATTACTAGATGAAAGCAGCCCTACAGAAAGAAGCAACACAGCTCACTCAGCAGCATATTCCAATAGCAGAGGAAGGAAGCCTGTTCAGTACACAAGGACGCTTTTCAAAATACTGGAGCGTTTCTTCTCAAGCCTCGCAGGCACTGCGCGCGACTCTAAGCGAAAAGGAGTGCACTACAGGGCGAAGAAGAGAGCTACGATTGAAGCGCAAGCAACGAGCGACCTCCGTCGCATTCGACCCAGTGGGAGTGCTACCACGCTACTAGGGATGCTGAGCTCGACGTACTCAAGTGGATCAACGACTATCAATTGATGACATTGCTGTCGGACACAACTAATGTTTTACAGTATTGGCTTCTTGGTGTTTTTGTCCGAGCTCTTCGTTTGCATCGGCGCCAGCTAACCGATGCTCACATAAAAGCGCCAGGTCTTCGAGGTGACTGGTGACGCTGTATACATGAGCATAAGCTCTCAAAAATCAATATCCTGAGGTGAGGGCAAATGAGTGAGTTGATTCTTCCGAATATGTAAAGCACACCACCGTTGAATGAAGTCGACCCAAAGCGAGTGCTGTAGCGCTAGAAAGAGCAAGCATGGACGTGAATGTACCATGTTTTTCTGTCAACAAAATAGATCGTTCCCTCACCTCGCGGTACGGTAGTACCTACTCCCACTGGCACCGCGCGTTTGTAGATGCGTAGATGTGTATCAGTGATTACTACTGCGGCTCTTGTCGTCTGCAGAGAAGGCTGACTGATAAGACAGACCACTGCTGGTGCTCCATTGTACTTACACGTCGCATCTGTGGATGTGTATTGCTGGTTAGTCAAGTCTGCGCGGGATGTCAGCTGACAAAGCGTGGTAATCCCAAAAAGCATCTCGTATGCTCTTATAAACGAAAGCGTTTATTGGAGCTTCTTCAATCTGCGATCGTCGAGCATTCCGATTTGCGAAGCGCCATCATCACTCTCAGGGAGAATGGGATCCTTCGCTCGATTAAACGCTGCGAGTCATCGGGTGGCTGAACGGAGGCTTTACTCACTTCAACATCAACGAATTCAAGTACTGGCAGTTGGACAGCTTACAAGACGCCCCAACGGCGAGAAGCCACTGATAAACTGAAACGGCAGAAGCCACTGACTAGCGTTCTACTTCAAAGTTGCTTAAAATCTCTCCAGGATCGCTGGATTTGGGGGATGCGCGAGGTTTTCTGACAGCTGAGCTCTGCTTTAGCCTAGCGGAAGACCTCACTCATTCCCAAACTCACCGTAAAGACCACATCCCAGTTCCAAGCGCTTCCATCAGCACTCAAGCTAGCAAGCGACCATGCAACAGCAACCGACGTCCATCGAGGGGTCGAATGCTTCACCAGCGACGCACGAACATCCAAATTCGGCCGTCCAGCAGCAGCAGCCACCAGTGTCTATGACCATCGAAAAGAACCGAGCGTACCCCAACTCGTCGAGCACACCGCCGAAACCGAACGACCACTCTTCAGCGGCGACGCAAGAGCAGCCGATCTCCATCGGCAAGCTGCCGGTCCTGCAGGGTCGCGTCTTTGAGCGGCTCCAGCGCTTCGCGGCGCTGCCGCCCGATCTCCAACACGACGCGAAACAGTTCCAAGCGTTCGTCGAGCAGAACAAGAACATGCTCTTTGACTCCAACACTCATGCGCTCATCAAGTCCGTGTACAGCGTCAAGGGCGAGGCGCTGATCGACTCGATCATCCAGTGGCTCCAAGCGCGCCGTGCTTCGGCAACAGCGACTGAAGCTACGACCACGCCTGCTGCTGTGAGGAGTGCGAAAGGGGCCAGTCAAGTTCCAGCAGGTCCAGGCCAAAGTACTGCGACGCAGACACCCGGCAAACAGGAACCTTCAGTGGCAAAGCGTCGCGGTTCAACCGGCACGCAGTCGCCACGTTTGCCGTTTAACACTATCGGGGAAGAAACCCTCAGAGCAACGACCCAGAAATCGTCGGTGAACCACTTGTACCGCGCCA
Organism: Globisporangium paroecandrum; assembly: GCA_023333955.1. Lineage (NCBI taxonomy): Eukaryota > Oomycota > Peronosporomycetes > Pythiales > Pythiaceae > Globisporangium > Globisporangium paroecandrum. Next base: position 9,267 of record JAASFU010000991.1, on the reverse strand, counting down.
AACAGATCGCGGAAGCGCTCGTGCTCTCGGGGTTCATCACACCCTTCAAGGAAGACGTGAAGCACTTGAACGCTGCTGAACCGGAGCACTACGTGCAGGACAACGAACTGCTCGTTCCCGTCGCCAAGAACGTGAGCGAACTCGGCACAACCTCGATCTGGAGCATCGTGGAGGGAGCGGTTTACGCGGGCTCGATGAAGCGCAAGGCGGGCTTGATCGGCCAGTTCACGGACGGCAAGGACGTCTACGTGGTGCTGAACGAGAGAACCAAGAAGGCGTACTTGTTCGAGTCGGACATTGCGCGCGAGTCGATCGCTGAGATGCGCATCGACTCTGTGAACGTGGACTTTGACCACGAGCACTTTGAGTTTGGAGTGCGCGTGGCGCCGAACTCTGCAGATGCGAAGGACAAGCCCGAGCTCTTCAACGCCGGCACGAAGCAAATGCAGACGGAGTTCGGGAACGCGTGGTTCAGTCTTGGTGCGCAGCACCCCGAGAACGACATCTCGAGACTGGTCAAAGCTGACGTGAGAGGTGGCATCGTTGGTTCTGAGGTGGCTCAGAATGTGAAAACGAGCCAGATGGCGGTGAGTGAGCCACAGGAAGTTCGACGTGCGGATCCCACAGCCCCTGAAGCTCCGTCAAAGCACCAGAACCACGACTTTGCCACTCACGGAGCTCCTTCAGGTGCAGCAGCTACACCAATGACGGGTCACGAATATCACTCACAGGCGCAACCAGAGCGTGCCGAGAGAAACCCGTTGGATAACTATGCTGCAGTGCCGCAACGCCAGGCAAACCAGCACTCTACGGCGTCCGAGAATCCGTCGTTCACAGCTCCTTCCTACGGCGCTACTCAGCCACAGCAGCAGCAGGGACAAGGCTATGGAGCGCACCAAGCATCTCCGAGCAGAGTTCCGTACGAGGTGGCTGGCGACATGTCGAAACACGGCAACAACGACGATCATTCAATGGGCAACGAAGGCCTTTCCTACGAGACCTCAACTTCTTCGAGCGGAACCACTCCGATGTCCAAGACCCACCTCGATAATCACTTCCGAGCGCAGGAGGACCCGTCCTTCGACTCGACTGCAACACGGTCGACGTTCCCCTCCTGCAACCGCGACGACATGTCCCGCGCGGGCCATGTGGCCGATACCGCTGCCGCTAAGGTCGCGAACTTCGTCACATCGCACCACCACCCCACCGCCTCTGGTGGTCAGGGCTCAGCGGCTCCATCCAACCCATCCAAGTTGCAGCAGCACTCGGCTGGGGCGTACGGAACCCACACTGCTCCGTAAGCGCGACTTCTACGTTGACTTCAGTGCTCGTCAGGTAGAGCACCTGCGCTTGTTCAAGGCACAGTTCATTCTAGGTTAGCGTAGGCTGATAGTACGCACACCGTGCACATCGCTCCTGCTTCATTTGTCGGAGTAGGTTGCATTCACAGCGTGCGATTTAAAAATGTTTCGAAAATATACCTGTGGTTTATACTATCAGTCAATAAGAAAAGCAAAACGGAACAGCATTGACCAAAGAAGAAGAGCGTGGGGCTCGCGATCGGCGCGCGCGACGCGGGCGCCAATGACTACGCTACTACGACTTCCTGCCCAGCGACGACGATGGAGAACGTGCCAGTGGCCGCACAAAGCCATTTGGTGGCGCGCCGTAGCAACCAATCGCAGCACAAGGGACTTGCAAGAATGGAAATCGTGCTGTACCACAAGAAGTGGTACACTGCGAGAAGATGCGAGTTGCAAGAATCAATCAAGCTGTGCCAGCTGTTTTTGTACAATGTGTTGCACAAACAAAAAAATGGCTGCTGAACTCCAAGCAGCCAACCTTTCAGAATTTATACTGTAGACCCCCAGCACCAGTGCTGATCATTTCTGTTGGTGCTGGTGACTTCCGTTTGCTAATTCAGCCATTCGTGCTCAGTCGGATGTTGAGATGCTTATGCACTCCTTGCAACAATATCTACTTGTCTCGGTGTCTTAGTTCGACCGAAATGGTACAAGTCAACAGAAAGCTGAAGTTTTCCAACGTGAAACACGAAATTCGACCATAGCAGTATCGTAAATACACCAAAATCCTCTCATCACAACAACCTGTAAAACTTGATTGAAGGCACCTCAAACAAAAATTTGTGATGCCTTCAATCGAATTTGGCAGGTTATGCCTTGTCAGCAAAGGCTGCTTGGTCTCCCGACCCTTACGAATACCAAGTATAAAGGATGGGCTCTCAAACTTCCTGGCCCTATCCCTCGAAGTCGCCCATCTCTTTTGACCGCTTTCTATTCGGGTGCTTGGCAGTACCGGACCGTGCGCGCGATCACACATCGTCGCGCATACACACACACGCCAGACAGCCCAAGCGAGCGCCACTCCCAAAAAACCCCCTCCAAGCACCAAAGCGGCCCTTCTCCTCCAAGCACCAAAGCGGCCCTTCTCCTCCAAGCACCAGCCAACCAGCAGGTCAGCTCAGCTCAGCCCAGCTCAAATCAATCCTCAAATCCCAATGGCCACCACCACCAAGACGTCTGCGATCAAGAGCTCCTCCTCCGGGTCCTTCGCGGCCGCCGCCCAGCCGTACGTGTGCGGAGGCACAGCCGCCGTGTTCGCCGCCGTGGCGATCCACCCGATCGACCTCGTCAAGGTGCACCTGCAGCTCGCGGGCCAGACCGGCGCCAACGTCACGAGCATGGGCGTTGCGCGCTCGGTGATCGCCAAGGAGGGCATCTCCGGTCTCTACTCGGGCCTCTCGGCCGCAGTCGCGCGCCAGATGGTCTACGGCACGGCGCGTCTCGGTATGCACCGCGCGCTCTCGGACAAGCTCATCGCGCGCCGTGTGGCAAATGGTGAGAGCGCGTCGCTGCCGCTTTGGGTCAAGTCGACGTCTGCGATGACGACCGGCGCGATCGCCGCGACGCTCGGTTGTCCAATGGACGTTGCGCTGGTGCGCATGCAGGCCGACACGCTCGCCAAGGACGGGGAGCGAAGAGGGTACAAGAACGTGTTCGACGCGATCTTGAAGATCACCAAGTCGGAGGGCGTGGCGACGCTGTGGCGCGGCAGCATCCCGCTGGTGGCGCGCGGTGCGGCGATGAACATGGGCATGATGGCGTCGTACGACCAGGCCAAGGAGATGTTCACAGCGATGTACGGTGAAGGCTTCCTCACAAATACCGGCGCCAGTGCGGTCTCGGGCTTTGCGTGCGCGTTCACGTCGCTGCCGTTCGACCTCGTCAAGTCGCGCCTGATGAACATGAAGAAGGACCCGATCTCAGGCAAGTACCCGTACACGGGCGTGGTCGACTGCTTCCGCCAGATCATTGCCAAGGAAGGCCCGAGCAAGCTGTGGCGCGGCTACTGGACGTACTACACGCGCTGCGCACCGAACGCGATGATCGTGCTGCTCGTGGTCGAGAACATCAACAGCGTCTACCGCAAGAGCTTTGGATTAGACAACTAAGGCGGTGTGGAATGGCACGGCACGATATGGGGCGGCATCATGACAGCGTCCGCTCTACGATTCAAGCACGACCAGCAAGCACCTGTTCAGAGCACAATAGCCACTCACATACTCAAGTCAGTCAGTCTTCGGAACAGAGCGAATGCAAAGAAAGCACCCAGCAACAGGTAGCAGGAGCATCAGGCGTGTATGGTGTGTGATTGGTTGGCTGGCAGGGGACGTGCGGAGTTTGCTTCATATAAATATATTGCGATTGATGATGATGATGAAGAATATGCAGATCCCTCTCTCTGTCGCTCAGTCTCTCTCTCATTGTGTATGCGTGGTCAGCCATGTCACCATTCATCGTCTGCTCATTCACTTATGGTGTGGAAAGGTGCACCGCCGCTGTGTCTCGTCTCCTCCGGCGCTCGACATTCTTCCTCCGTCACCATCTCGTGCTGTTGCGATAATGGCGACTGTGGTGATAATGGCGACTCGGTCGCGCCGAGAAGCTGCTTGATGTCGTCCTCCATCGTGGCAGCAGGCAAGTCCCGCGTCTCGTAGCGTTTGAACGGCTTCCCGTTGCGTCCAACAAGGAACTTCGTGAAGCCCCACTCCGTGAACGGTCCAAACCGTCCCGGCAGGTGCGCATTCAGATACAGGAACGCGGGTCGCGCATCGGGACCATTCACGTCACGCTTGGTCATGACCGGGAACCGCACGCCGTACGCTTGCTCCAGGTAGCTCAAGATCTCCGTGTCCGTGTCGAACTCCTGCCCTTCGCCGCCGAACTGGTCACACGGGAACGCGATCACGCGCAGTCCTCGGTCTCGGTACTTCTCCTGGAGCGCCACGAGCTCCGGGTACTGGAGCGGCGCCTCGGGGTCTTTGCTCGCGACGTTCACCAGCAGCACGACCTTGCCCAGCAGCTCCTCAAAGAAATATTCGCGACCGACAGCGTCGATGTCAGTGAGCGAGTAGAACGACGCCTTCGAGTCCGCCCACTTCTCATGATCGCTGTTCGACTCCATGTACTTTGCGCCGGCGTCCAAGAGCGACAGCAGCCAGTCTTCCTGGCGGTGCTTGGAGACAAAGTCGAGGATCTCGAAGTTCGTGTCGGTCCAGACTTTGAGTCCGTGGTACAGCGGCCCGCGCGTCGTGCCGGATTCGTACTTGACCACCGCGTCCTGCAGGTCGACGTGACTGATCTCCTGGCGCGCGCAGTCGTGCGGGAACACGAAGAGCGCGTGGTGCTTGGTCTTATTGATCACCGCGTAGTGCTTCTTCTCGCGCAGTTGCGCCCCACACATGGACAGCTTCACAAGGAAGTTCTTGATCGAGCTCGTGGCGTCGGGTTTGCGGAACACGGCACCGGCTCGCGTCGCGCCGTCCGTGACGGCCCAGACCGATTTCTTCTGGTACTTTGGTGCCGCGTGCTCCAGCTCCGTGCTCGCTTCCGCGGGGCCTTCGGCGCCTACAGACCCAGCGAAAAGCTGGTGGGCGCCAGGCGCGACCAGCTCGTAGACGTCGCGCTCATGCACGTACCTAACGACGTTCTCCTCGCGCTCGGGTTCGTAGATGGGCGAGATGAAGCCCGAGAGCACGAGCGCTTCGGCGATTTGCTTGGCGCTGTCAAGCACATCGCTGACTTCGTGCTGCTGCGAGCCCACAATGAACTTCTTGATCGCGTCAATGAGCTTCTCGCCCTTCACACACGGTCCGATGACTCCAGGATGGCGGCTCCACTTGCTGGTCGTAAACAGTTTGGTGCGGATATCGGGCGTTACCAAGTACACTGCGACCGCATCCGAGACCACCTGGAGCTGCGGTGGGAGCAAGTGGTAGCGGTACATCCGCTGGAAGACGCGGCCTTCGACCATGGGCGGCGGCAGCGCGCACCCGTGCTCGAGTCCGAGCATGTGCAGCTCTTCCATGTGCTCGCGCTCCTCGCGCTCGACGTCCAGTGCGCGCGACGCCAGCTCGGCCATCGTTTCGGCGGCAGTGGGGCTGCCGGTCATTTGCGTTGCTACACTTGATTCTTGTAAGGTGGTGTGCAGCTTACGAGTCGAGAAATGGTATGAAGCTTATTAGTCGTGTGTGCTGGTTGCATGGAAGTGCTATACACTTAACGACCGGATCACCTTCGCTCTACCGACGTGCGAAAGGGGCCAACGTGTGTCTAGTTACATCATGCAGTTGGAGCTTTAAGGGCTTGACTGCATTCACTGTGATTGCGGCGGTTGTTGGTGGACAATCGTCCACCAACCAGAGCTCGTAGCGCAAGTGGAGAGAGAATGAGAGAAAGAAAACAAAATGCTTGATTTGGCTGATGTGTTTATCCACTTTCATGATATCCTCACCAACAGGCGTCAGGTGCGCTTCAACATCGCGCACATACACATGACTGACTGGAATGCAATGCAATCATACACCAAGCTCATAAAAAAGAAGATTAAAAAAGGATCCGCGCGCTTGCTTGCTCTTGCTTACGCACACTGCGTCATTCATCGCCACCGAGACGTCCTTTACGTCGCAGCTGGCGCCACTGCGGCAGCAACTGGCTGCTCTTCCGTCTTGGCTGGGGCCGCTTCTTCCGTCTTGGCTGGTGCAGCAGCGACCTCGCCAGTCTGGCTCTCGACCACCTCGGTGACCACATCGGCAACGTGAGCGGACTCTGGCTCCGAAGTATCCAGCTTCAACAAATGGTCTAGCTCCTCCGCGCGCTGCTGGGTCACCGCCGCTTCTTCCGCTTCAACTTCAACTTCCAGCGGCGCGTCCAGCAGCTTCTGGATCTCCTCTTCAAACGAAAACGGCAGCTCCTGCGGCGAGAAACGCTTGACCGGCTTGCCGTTGCGGTCCACGAGGAACTTGGTGAAGTTCCACTTGATGTACGAGCCAAAGAGCCCCGGCAGCTTCGCCTTCAGGTACGTGAACACGGGGCGCGCGTGCGCGCCGTTCACGTCACCCTTCTCAAAGAACGCGTACTGCGCGTTGTACTGTTTGACGAACTCGACAATCTCCTCGTTCGTGCCGGGCTCCTGGCTGCCGAACTGGTTGCACGGGAACGCCAGGATCACGAGCCCCTGCTCGCGGTACTTGAGGTCCAGCGCAGAGAGCTCTGGGTAGTTCGTCGGCGTCAAGCCGCACTTGCTCGACACGTTCACGATCAGCAGCACCTTGCCCTTGTACTTGTCGAACGACACTTCGTTGCCTTCGATGTCGCGGTCCTTCAGCTCGTAGATCGACTTGACCTCTTCCACGTGCAGGTTGTACGCTTCGCGGTACTGCGAGCCAATGTTGAGCCACACGTTCAGAAACTCTTCCTGCAGGTGCTTCGTGCCGGCGTTGAACAGCTCCGGCTTCTCCTTCTCATCACCAGAGCTCAACGCGACGCGCACGCCAAACTCAAAGTGCGCATTGTCGAATTGCACGTTCAAAGCCTCGCCGTTGTACTCGGCAATCGGCGCGCGCGCCAAGTCCGAGTCGAACAGGTACGCCTTCTTGAGCGTATCGTTGAACACCACGTAGACATCTTTTCCTTGCGTGAACGGCGCGAGCACGCCAGCCTTGCGCTTCAAGGCACGCGCGTAGGTCGCGCCTTCCACGACATCCCACACTGAAGTGGTCTTGAGCTCGGTCACGCTCTTGGCAATCGGGATGAGCAGCTCGTTGTCCTTCACGTAGTGGTCAGGCGCGACAGCGTTCAAGTGCTTCTCGTCGTCCTTGTACGGCGTGATGAAGCCCGAGAGCACAAGCGCTTCGGCGATCTGTCGCGCGCGTTCGCGCTGCTCTGGCGTCACTGGAGCCGCAAACGTGGTGGATGCTGGCGGCGCACTCGACGCAGTCGACGCTGGAGCAGTTTCCGTCGAGGCTGGTGGTGCAGCAACAGCAGCTTCACCTTCAGTCGCTACTGGAGCGGCTTCCTCAGTAGTCACAGCCTCAACAGGCGTAGTTTCCGCCGGTTCCGCCGCGACAACTGGGGTCTCTTCAACCACCGCTGGCTCGGACGCAGGCGGCGCGTCGCGCGCCTGGAGCCAGATGATGATGGCGTCCGTGAGTGCCTTGCCTTTAACGCCGTACACGGTCTTGACGAGCGCGTGCTTGTTGTTCGCAAAGAGCACCTGCTTGTCCGCTTCGACGTGAGCTCGGAACTGCTTCACGTCCTCCTGAAGGTCGGCGGGGAGACCAATGAAGCGGTGCAAACGCGCGAAGACGCGGCCTTCGAGAGTTGGCGCCATCTTGATATTGTTGATGGGGGTTCTAGGGTCTTCTTCTTGCGATCTGGAGACTTGCGGTCTGGACGGCGAATTCGAGAATGGCGAGTGGAAATCTTTGGGCTGCTGCCGACATGCGCGAGACAGCGGTGGATAGACTGCCTGCCTACCTACCTGCCTGCTTTCTTCCCATTTATATGTCGGCGCGTCGCATAAGCGGAAGTGTATATACGCCAGACAGGACTGATAAGAACCCATCAAAGAAAGAAAAACGAGCTCGTCAATGCGTCCAGCATGAAAGTCAGATATATCAAGTATCGCAGGTGCACTTATTATCTGCAGCGCGTTTTTCTAGTATTGGATTTGTTAGTATACTGCAATGTCCAAATACACATTTCGCGCAATTATAAATATATAAAGGTATGCACTATAGCTAGCCGAGCAATATGCGAAACGTCCGCGTCGTCAAGAGGAAAATGCAGGCATATTTTTTCTCGAGCTTTTCTGCGTTTCTTTTGCTCAACAGAACCTTTTCATTTGCCGCACGCACTCACCCACAGATGCAGCTCCCAGGAAGCAGTTTGAGCCTCCCAGGAAGCGAAGAATCTGCAAGTTGAAGTGCCAACTCAGGATCCGCTCGCGACCAATCAGAGGTGCGCAAATTAGAGACTCACACCATTCTCACTCGATTTTAATGAAAGGGCACGATGCTCGATCGAGAACGTTCGGGATGCGCGTGGTGGCTGTGTGGATAGCCTCGGATAGGCTATTGCACACTGGTCTTTCTCTCTGGTCCATGCTTGATTTGATGTCCATGCTCCATCTATTAATGCCCGGTAAGGCAACAATAATTGCGTGATGGACACCTGGTCAAGTCATTCGCCTCATTTTCCCATTTCGTCACTCTGCTAGTGGCCACGGCGGAGCTCCGTACAGCTCGAGATGAACGTGATGTGTACGTTTGGTGGTATAATTTGCCAGACGTCGCTCGCTGCACATACACATGCAGGAGCACAGCTCGACAACGCAAATCACTCGTCACCTCAACGGTCTGTCAGTCTGTGTGGAAACGAGTCGGATTGGGTGGGTACTCTTACATCATTCGAGCATCTCAGCATTTGACGAGTTTTGTTTTTGTTTTTGTTTTCCACATCGATTTTGTTGTTTTTGTGGGGGTTATGCATACAGGTTGGTGTTCGACGCCTACTACTGCTTATAAAATATATGCAGGAGCCGAAGACGCTTCAGCTCTCACGCAGGATATCAAGATGTTCATCGACTGCATGTACGCGTTGATGCACGGCACGAATGACCAAGAGGCCGACGACAGATTTGCAGAGTTGCTGCCGCTGCTAGGCTTATGGCTGGACTGGAGTGTCGTGCACACCCGTGGTGTACTCCTGGTACTTGGATGGCGGTGCCGAGCCCTGGTTGCCGCCAGCAGCGCTGTACTGGTCATGCGTCGGTCCGATCCCAGCGACCTGAGCGGCAGCGGCGTCGGCGATCTGACGTTCGCGGGCTGGATCCTGCTGCTGCTGACCGCCATACTGCTGACCACCATACTGCTGACCCTGGTGGTGGTGGTGCTCCGACTGCTGC
>JAASFU010000990.1:0-12247 GCA_023333955.1 Globisporangium paroecandrum | reverse complement strand
GCTTTCATTGAAGCATGACCTGACGATGACGAGCGATCCATTCGCGCCGAAATGGAGATACCCAGGATCGCGACGCCATATATAATAGCATCAGTCCATGGAAGAACTTGCTCCAGAACGCTGGACACCAAACTTTGGTTTTGCAGAGCTGAAGGAGGCCGTGCGATCTTGCTGGTGGTGGCGATATTGGTGTTGATGCTGCGTGGATGGTTTTCAGCTGGCTTGGGGTGGTTGCTCGAACAATATCTTCCGTGGATGATGATGACGATGGCACCTCGCTCGCTCTGCTAGCCGCGTCCGTGAGTAGCTGTTTGACGCCGCGTATGTTCGCCAACGAGCTCATGAACGGGAACGTGCTCAGAATGAAGTCTCCAGTGGACAGCACCACAATGCACTCTACTTCGCGCTGAACGTTAAAGGGCATCGCCGCCGACGGATCCGAAGTGTAGCGGTAGAAAAGCTCAAAGTAGGGCCAGAACACCACAAGCGGGATGATTGTCCCCCACGCAAAGTCGAGCGTGAGGTCCACGAGAACGTACACGAGTCGCCCTTTCATCTCCTCGGAGCGGTATAAATGGGTCATCGCCACGTACGCGAAGCAGTTGAGGAAGATGAGCACTCCGTAGCTCTGATTCACGAACGTGTTGCTGAGCGCGATGCTGGACTTGTACGCCTGCATGGTCTGCAGAACCGACTCGACGACCTCGCGAACGAAGAAGCCCGTGGAAAAATATCGTCCTCGTAGTCCGAACGAGCGGTAGACAGCGAGTACTTTGCTTAGAAACTGGAGCACTACGTTTTTCCGTCTTTTGGTCTGGCCAGGGCTTGGAACACGGCTGGTTGTGGAGCTCTTGGGTCCGTAGCAGATTTGTCCTTGATGCAGCGAGTGCCACAGCATCGAGAGTGTGCCATACAAGAACAGGAGCGCGAGAAATGCGAAGCCGGCGCTCACGTACGCGTGCACAAACGTGAGGAACGTCTGCGCCTGCGAGAAGAGGAACATGTAGCGCAGGAAGCAGAGTATGGTGCGGCGATCCTCCACCGTGGCGTACATGACCGCCAGACACGTGAGCAAGACGCAGTTGAGCACTTGGTGGAGCAGAATGAATGTCCAGATGCGTCGCTGGAATGATTTCGAGAGATTGAGATCCAGGGGGAAAGGTGATGGCTGCTTGGACCTGGGGGTCCCGTCTTGTGGCTGGATAGCGCAGCTTCGGGTTGGAACTGGCTGGTGGATGTCCTCGGCCTCCGGAAAGACTCGGCGAGCACTGAGCCACAAGACCATGGCTTCAACTAAGAGAGATAGAGAAAGAGAGAGTGGATGACGCCGCTGAGCTCACCTGGGGAGCCTGCTCAAGACGGGAGCTGCAGTAAAGCAAGAAGGCAACCGAGACCGTGTGAAAACGATAAGATGGGAATCTCTTTTTAGCCCAAGCCAAGAACAGATTCGATTAGAGCCGTGTCATTTTTCACAGCTTTGCCGTTCGCGACCTCAGGAACTTCCGATTGAGTTCATATACGCCTATTTGTGTGTTGGTTGACCCTCATTTTCTAAGTGCGAGTGCTGGAAGAAATCGCACCAGAGAGTGAACCAAAGACCTCTGCTGGTGAAGGTGCCGATTACAGTATGCTCAAGCAAAGAGGCGACACGGTAGTTTGTTTGGTTGATGATAATGTGTGCAAATACTACATTTCCATTGCGAAGAGGTACGTGGACATTCTAAGCCCAACAACGGGATCGAATAAGCACGAAGAGGTCGATTTCTTGCAGCGAGTGCGCTTCCTCCAGAGTCATAGTCGGCGAGGAGCTCTCGTTTGGGTGGAAAATGGGCTCTTCTGTTTTTATTCTCGTGGTGGTATCTCTCTGCTGTGTTTGCATCTGATGATTCTGCGGATCTTCGTGATGAGCGTACCTACCAGCAGGAGTTTGACTGATCGTCATCTTCGTAGGTAACGAATCTTCGCTTCCGTTGATGCTGCCACAGTTGATGCTGGGTGTAGAGTCTTCCCAATCACGCTGTCGCTGAACTTCTACATTTATCTCATCAGTACAACAAACCGAAGGGGCGCTGCTCTTTCTCGACGTGGAGGCACTGGTAGAGGTGGGTCCAGTGGGCGGCTTCCGCTTCGCCACTGACACCTTTCGGATCGCCGTTCTCGTGGCTGCACTTGCTGGCGATTGGGAAGACAGAGCTGAGGCTTTCTGGCAACGCAACACATGACACACTTGCGCTCAACCCGAACCAAGCATACGTTTTACTTACACTGAAGCTTGAAATTCGAGCGATGATGAGTCATCTTACTACTTCAGTTTTTTAAAAACTTTGGCAGCTGACGTAATCCAATTATGGGACTGCCAAGATTTGCAACTGCAAACCGATACCGGATACAACGAACACTCTTGTGTCCTTAACTTTATTCCAGCAGCTTTCACGCACCAAAAATATACCTATCATCGGAAACTACAAAGCACTTTGTATCTTCAAGCGTCGCGCATGAAGTAAGAACATATTGCTTTTCAGCTAACACCACCACAAAAAGAAAGTAAAGCAAAGCAAAAGGCGTCGTCACGCGCTCTCTCTACCTTTGCACACGCAGCGTGCCTTCGCTGCCGCCAGAGGGTGAACGACAGACATCATCACGCGAAGAACCGCTGGATGTGCTTCCGCTGATAAAGTTTTATTTGCCGCCCGCGACACGAAGTGCGTGATCAAAACACAAGATGGGGAAGCACAGACCGCACGTGCTGCTCGGAACGCGGCGATGGCGCGTCGCTGCGCTCTCATGGTCGGTGTGGATGGCCGCGTGGACGCACGTCATCGTCACCGCGCAAACAACGACAGCTACTACCACCGCCAGCAACCAAGCGACCGCGTGGCTGAGCTCCCGAACGGGCGGATCTCTGCACTTCGAGTGGTGAGTCCTGTTATTCACTTGCATTCAGAACATGGAGATCATTTGCTTTCTGACGCCTTCATTGTGCTGGCGCGATGCGTAGGGTGATTGCACCAGAGTGGACGGCGTCGAACACGGTGGACGACGTCGCTGCGTTCCGCGTGTTCAAGAACGCCGTGCAAGTAGGCGAGACGAATGCCTCCACGCTCAGCTACAGTCTCTACGGGCTGGCGAACAGCACGACGTACAGCTTCCAGGTGAAGGCAAGTTTCAAGTCGGGCTCAAGCACGATAGTTCTAGAGTCCAACATTGCGACCGAGTCGACTGCGAATCGCTCCAGTCCAAGCCAAGCGGAGCCTCCGATCTTAACTGGCGTCAGCGGTGGGTCCATTCAACTCACCGCCCAGATCCCGCAAGATTCCGGCGGCACAAGCTTGAAGACACTGACTGCAATCGTGCGCTCGACGGTGGACTTTAGTACCGTGACGCTAACGCAACCCGTGTCGGAGCTGAACTTCACGATCTACGGCGTGAACGCGCGGACAGCGTACTTGGTCGCAGTGTACGCTACCAACGAGGGCGATCTAGCTGGACCTGCAAGCAACTCCCTGCAGGTGACGACACAAGCTTTGCAGCCAGCGGGACCGTGTCCTCCACCCACTGTGCTCGGAGTGACTGGCGGATCGGTCATTCTTCAGATAAACCCTCCGCTTGATGACGGTGGAGCGCGCATTCAAGGGTACATGGTGTACTTGGCGTTCAACGGCTCGAGCGATTTCCAGGAAGTCGTTAACACTGCCGGCGCTGCCTCACCAAGGATTGTGGAGATCCATCGCCTCCCAGGCGCTGGCGATCGACCGCTGCTCCCCGACTCTCAATACGACTTCAAAGCCATCGCGGTGAACAATGTGGACGTTTGCCTTGCCATGCCGGCCAGCTTGGACCCCGCAGCCTCGATCACAGCCCTGACCAGTGGAATCGCTGTACCTGGTGCACCGCCAGCTCCGTATCTTCTCAGCGCGACCGGCGGACAGATCTCGGTGGAGCTCGTCAAGCCCCCAAACATGAACAGCTCCGTGCTGGTGGGATTTTCGGTCATGGTGGATGACACTGTTAGCGGCTTTGTGGCAATCAACGATTCGGCGGTTTACAACATCAACTTCTTGAGCGCCGACAGTGCATACACAGTGCAAGTCGCGGCAGTGACGAACGTGGGGACCACGAGCTGGAGTAGTCTGACGATTCTGAACACGACGTCGCCCACCGTGCCGTCGTCGCCGCGGTACGTCAGTGTTGTGAATGTGACAGCGAGCAGCGCGACGATCCAGTGGTCATTGCCGCTCGACAGCGGAGGCGTTGCCATTAAAGGTAAGCTCAAGACTCTCAGATTGTACACATTACCACGATGGGATACCTAACGTGATGACGCTGTGCTTGTTTGTGTATCTTAGAGTATGGAGTGTCCGTGACTTCAGCGGGCAAGACGCAGCGCAAGACAACGCCGTCCACTTCGATTGAACTCACAGGTCTCTTCACCAAAAGCGTGTACACGGTGAAGGTGACGGCGGTCAACAGCTTGGGGAAAGAGAGTTCGATCGCAGGAAAGAGGGGCGTGACATTCGAAACCACGATTGCAACACCGCCAAGCACACCCTCAGGACTAGCACCGTTCTCAAGCACCGGTGGATCCGTCGAAGTAGACTGGAATGTGCCGGCGAACAGCGGCGGGACGCCTCTAGACGATATGATCTACAACGTCACGATGCTCTCTATTGCCCCGTGCTTTCAATTCGATTCAAGTGAGCCATGTTCGCTGTGCACACTTGTCAAACTGCAAAGCAACGAGCAGTACGAGCTTGCCGCCGATGGAATTGGTGTTTGCGAGCGACCAGCTGTCGCCATTTGCTACGACGGAACCTCCAGTTGCTGCATGACTCGTGAAGGCAGTACTTACGGGACGGGGCTTCAATGCAGCAAGCCAGAGAAAGAACAACGACACCGTCTCGTGGTCGGTTCCAACACAACGCTCTTCCAGGGGCTCAACCACTCGACCACCTACTACTTTGGGGTCCAGGCCAACAATCTCGTCGGCTCGAGCGCGTTCTCCACCATCGTTGGCTTACAAACCCAGTAAGAACGAACTCACAAGACTGAATACTGATACGTTATCACCCAACTCACTAACACTCCGCGGCGATATGCTTTGTATTATTGTGCTACAGGAGCCAGACACCTCCGAGCTTCCCGATACGGTTGAGGCAGACAGATCTCTCAGGCGGCTCTATCAAGCTCACGTGGGATCCTCCCATGGACACTGGCGGTTCAGTGACCGCTGGGTATCGAGTGTACCGCAACTACGCGCTCGTGACCCCACAGCTCGTGCTCCCTCCATTCACAGACTGCGGTGATCTGATCGCATCAACCCAGTACACCTACGGCGTCACGGCTGTGAGCGGATCGTCTCTAGCTCAAGAAAGCGTGATGGCGACAAGCGTTCTCTCAACGGGACCGCTCTCGGCGCCGCTGCCTCCGGCGGTGAGTCTGAGCAAGAGCGCTGCCACGTGGCTCAACGTGACCATCGCCCCCGCTTGTGACACGGGAGGAGTAATCCTCCCCAGCTACTACTACACCGTGCTTGACACGACTAACGGTGCGATTGTGCGCTCGTCGTCGCAGTTCGCGTGCTGCAGCTTCTTGGTCGATGCTCTGGCTAAGAGCCAAGCGTACACTGTGTCTGTGTATGCGAGCAATGATGTCGGAGCTAGCGTCCACGCTGAGAAAATGATGCAAACCACGTCGGGAGTCCCGGTTTCTCCATTGATCAGCCTCACGCGAGCCAACACATACTCGCTGAACCTGGAGGTTGACAAACCCGTGCCGATGGACTACGAGATCAGCTCGTACGATGTGGCCGCCTACGCAAACACCACACTGATCTACTCAGAGACCTTGGCGTGCGACTTTGTCGGAGATCAGCTCCAGCGAGAGTGTTCGCGGAGCTTCCGGATCCGTTCGTTGATGCCCGTGAGTGAGTACAGTGTCGATGTTCGCGCGAACGGGTTATATGGCTCCAGTGAGTTCTCCTACAGGGAATTCGAGACCACAGACCAGTCCTCAGGCACGTTTGAGCTCCTGTCACTGAACACAGCGACGGTGAACGGCGGGATCATCGTTGCCACGGTGCACCGCGTCGGTGGGACAGCGGGCTCTGCTAGCATCAGCCTGAACATCACCCAGCCCGACAATGTCCTGCTCCATTGTGATTGCACTGCTCCTGGTACAACAACAACAACAGCTAGTATTGCGTGCAACTGTGGGGTACACCTCATCAGCTCGGGTGTCCTCAGCCAGCCAGGAAAAATACAGTTTGGGGACGGTAAGGAGTACAAGAATGTGTCAATCTCCGTGTGGGAAGACGACTACAGCATCGTGCAGTCGCTCACAACCGTGCTCAGTCTCGTTGGCTCTTCAGACTTGCTCGCCCCTCAAAAAGAGGTGCTCTTGCGCATCGACCAGAGCCAGCACGCAGGCTTCGCGCCCTTCACGCGCAGCACGAAGCAGGTACTAGAGAACGCGACGTTCGTGAAGCTCAACATCGTGCGGCTGAACGGATCCAGCGGCGCTCTCCAGTTCGATGTGGCAACGTTCGACGTCACTGACACCACAACAGTGACCCTACCATCGAAATTCTACATCCCGGTGCAGAAAACCCTAGCGTTTGCGGACCGCCAGAGCTACGTGTCCTTCTGGGTGCGCATCATTAACAACAGCTACTACGAAGGTGTGCGCTCGTTTGGCGCTCGACTGACCAACAGCAATGAAGACACGTCGTCCAACTTCAGCAACTCGATCACGACCAAGAAAGTGTTTGTGGTCGATGACGAAGACCCATCACGAATGCTGCCAGGAGTACCCTCGGATACCAAGGTCTCGCGCACCAGTGGTGGGGAAATCGAGCTTAAATGGCAGAGCCCGACCACCAACGCGGGCGCGCTGCTCGACGGGTACCTCGTGCGCGTGGCAAAGAGCGACCAAGCGAGCTACTTCAGCTTGTACAACGTCACGCAGCCGCCGTTCACACTATCGTCACTGCCGCCACGCTCAGTCTACAATGTTGACGTCGCTGCCTGGAACAAATTCGGTCTTGGGCGTTCACGGAGCTGTTGCAAGCGAGGACGACAGAGCCGACGACGCCAAGCGCACCTACGAATATCCAAATCGACGATGTTAGCAGCAGCGTGGTCACGGTGTCGTGGGGGAAACCTCAGGACAGCGGTGGGAGTGCGGTCACCAGCTACAGTGTCAGCATCAATTCGCCATGCACTGATGTAGCACCACCTTCTGGTGTCATATACGCAGTTGCTGCTGGCGCAGAGCCGTCGTCGGCATTTGCAATCTCAGATCTCAATGCGTCAACACCGTATACTGTGTTTATCGCGGCGTTATCAGCTGCATTCCCGCTGGTGAGGACGACGACCAACCACACAACTACAACACAGTACGCCACGATCAACGTCACCACTGCAAACGGCGCAGCTCCCAGCCAACCACCGGCTGTGACGTTGCTCAAACCACCGACAGCCGGCTCGCTCTCGTTCCAGATCCGCGCACCGAATGACACGGGCGGACTGCCGATCACCGACTACTCGCTTTATCTGCGGAAAGTGGCGGACGACTCGCTTCAAAACCAAGTTGGAGAGTCCTTCCAGGTCGTGTGCAATGGCGCTTCGCCGGTAGTGAACGGCAAGCCGCTCACATGCATCACGTACAAGCTGCTGTCGAGTTCCACATACGAAGTGTTTGCGACGCTCTACAACACCGGCGTAAGTTGTTCTTCAACTTACCATCTCTGTCTATCTATTGCCACACAATGTCGTGGTCTCACTGTTTTTTACCTGCAATTTTTTTGTAGGGATCAAGCCCACCTGGTGTTCGTGCCGCATTCACCACCAGCATCTCGCTAGGGATCCCGTCCTCGCCCGCGAACTTTACGGCCTCGAAAGTCACTGCCGGCAACATCTACCTCCAGTGGGAGGCGCCCTTGGATCTCGGTGATGCCTCGGACGTGCTCGGATACCAGGTTTTCCAGAAATTTAACCTGGTCTCGAACGAGCCCTTCATCATATACGACGGGCAGGATTCGACTCTTCGCGAGACCGTCGTGAAGGATCTCGTGCGCGACTCGGTGTACGCATTTTACGTCGTGGCGCTGAACGCGGCGAGCTACTGTGCTGAGACAGAAGAGCTGAGTCAGTTGCTCGTGGTGTCGACCTTGCCGTTCAGCCAGTTGAGTCCGCCTGCCTCCGTGTTCATGGCGAGTCGCACCGGTGAATCGATGACAATCGGGTGGACGCCACCGGAGGATCTCGCGGGTACTCCACTGCTGGGGTACCAGGTTATCTTACTATCTGACGAAGGTGGAGGAGGGGATACCACGGTTCTGGGAGACCTGGATGCTGGTACCACCATGTACACGCACTACGGGCTCACTGAGAAGACGAACTACCAGTACGTGGTGTACGCCAAGAACATCGGTGGACTGGGCGATCCGAGTACAAATCTGCCAGTCACCACTGGCGCAAGCTCAACGCCAAGTGTGGTACAGAACATCAAGGTCCTGGAGGCGGTCGGAGGACGGATCATCCTCAAGTGGGACCCTCCGCTGGATACTGGAGGCCGTGCAATTGCCTACTACGAAGTCAGTCGATCGGGACGCGCAGGCAGCTTCATCACGTCGACAGCGGTGTTTGCGGACTTCCACGGGTTGTCTGCAAATATGCTGTATTCGTACGAGGTACGGGCGTTCAATGGATTGCACTTGGGGCTCGTCAACTCTTTTTCAGTGAGTACAACAGACGCGACGCTGCCGCAGCCTCTACTTTTCACGAGCGTCGAGGCGTTCGGAGGCAAGTTCGAGGTCTCGTGGGGGGCGCCGGAGGACGTAGGCGGTGCCTCCAGCTATGAGTTCCTCGTAACCTTGCAGGGCGACGACGACACCGAGCTCGATTTTATCCAGTCGACAGATACAAACCGCGCGTTTACGGGTCTCAAGGCGAATCTCCAGTACTTTCTGGTGGGCAAGACTGTCACTTTTGTTGGCGAGAGCGACCCAACCGAGTACCCAGTGGTGACTGGACCGCCAGATCTACCTGGACCACCACCAGAGCCTACTGTGAGTGACATTCGTGGCGGCAGCGCGGTGTTCAGCGTCGCAAGTCCAAGTTACGACGGTGGCGCGAGCGTCACGCTGGCGCTCTACAACGGGAGTACGCGCGTGCATAGCTTCGTTTTCCAGGAGACCTCGTGGGTGATGTTCGGGCCCACGGCACTGACGCAGTACTCGTTCTCGGTCGCTGCGATCAACTCAGCAGGTGAGACGCGTGGACTCCCTTTGAACTTTAGCACCGACTTCATTTCCGTGCCTGGGGGGGTCACTGAGGTCGTGGACATCGACGTGTCCTACGACCAGCTCCTCCTTGCGTGGGAGGCCGCGGAAGACACGGGAGGTGACCCGGACCTTCAGTACCAGGTGACGTATTTTCAATGCGAGGAAGACGGGACGCAGATCGACCCAACCGCGGACCCGATGATCAAGTACACATCGACCATCTCGATCTTACTCGTGGGTCTTAACTTCTCGTCGTTCTACAGCGTGTTTGTCATCACAGTCACGACTTCGGGACTCTCGGGGACGTCGAGCACCCCCCAGGTCTTCGGCACCGAGGCGCCGTTCCCCGGACGCGTGATCGTAGGATCCCCCCAGGTGCTCGTAGCCGAGAACGCCTTGTTCGTGATCGTACCAGTGACTCGCGTCGACGGCTCATTTGGGGACGTGAACTACTCGTTCATAACGCAAGACGAGACGGCCATCGCTGGTGAGAACTACCAACTCACAGAGGGTGTGTTCACGCTCGCGACTAACGTCAAGGACGGCGAGATCTCGATCCCGATCATCGACGACACGATCTACAAGCTCAATACGTCGTTCCTCGTGGTCGTGACGGACAGCGAGACGTCACTGAGTACAGAGACCCGGGTCGTGATCATGGACAACGGGGACGCCGGCTTTCTATCATTCAGTAGCGGCGATTTCGAGTTCCTCGAGAACTTGGGCGAAGTTGTGCTCCCAATCACGCGTGTGGGCGGCACTAGCCCTGCTGCAACGGTTCAGGCGTTCATCGCGAGCCAGGGCGCTGGGATAGCAGCTGCAGCTGGGGGATCTCGGTTCACGATCGTGGAGCCGCTGCTCGAGTTCGCTGAGGACGTCACTGCCATGAATCTGAGGGTACAGATCACAGACGACAGCGAATACCAGTACCTTTACGACCAGGCGAACATCAGCTTCGCGATCAGGGATGGCGGGCCGTTGTATGGGAGCCATTGGTTTACTATCGTGACTGTAATGGACGACGGTGACATCTCCCCACCCAAGGAGTGTACGAACCTGCGCCTTCTTGCTGTGAGCGGTGGGTACATGAGCTTGCAGTGAGCCCCGCCAGCCGAGAAAGGCAGTGAGAGCGTCGTGTTCACGTACCAAGTGGACTTTATGCTCCGCAATGGCGATATTGCGCTCTCAACTGAGGTTAGTACCGAGAACGAGACGATCTACGGACTCAACGCTTCGACGACCTACGAAGTCACCGTGCTGGCGATCAACAGCGCAGGCGCTGGACCACCCAGCAAGGCGTCGCTGCTCACGACATCGCTCGCCACGCACGCGAGTGCCCCGCAGAAGGTGGAACTCCTCGCGTCGGCGAGCGCCAGCGTGATGCTCTCCTGGGATCCCCCGGTAGACGGCGGTGGCTCACAGATCGTGAGCTACAAGATCTACAGCGTGCTGCCCTCTGGCGTACTGATGCAGTTCTCCCGGACTTCCTGCGTGGTGCCAACGATCTGCTCGGTGAAGGGACTCGCTGCGCTGACCAACTACACTATTCAGGTCTACGCCTCGACGTTTCTCGTGAGCAACGGCGAGCTCTCAGTTCCATTGCTGGTGCAGACATCGAACCCAGATATCCCTGAGGCACCTCCGATCCCTATGGTCGTCAATGCTACGGCGGGCGCGTTCACGGTGCAAATGCAGGATCCGCTCAACATCGGTGGCTCAGCCATTTAAACGTACCGTCTGTTCCTGATGGAAGAAGGCGAACTGGAGTTCACGATGGTCAGCGAGGATGCTGCTCGATCGTACACCGTGTACCGACTCAAACGAAAGACGAGCTACCAGATCAAGTACTAGGCCAAGAACTTGGTCGGACCGAGCGGCGACAGTCCCGTGCACACCATCACCACCGAGGAGCGATCGCTGCCGTCGGAGCCACTCAACATCACGATTGTGAACGTCACGGGCGGTGCCATTC
The DNA here is from genome assembly GCA_023333955.1 of Globisporangium paroecandrum. Classification (NCBI taxonomy): domain Eukaryota; phylum Oomycota; class Peronosporomycetes; order Pythiales; family Pythiaceae; genus Globisporangium; species Globisporangium paroecandrum. Next base: position 992 of record JAASFU010000990.1, on the reverse strand, counting down.
AGCTGATCTGGGAGGAGCCGCTCGACATTGGCGGGCGGGACATCACGGGGTACGCGGTCATGATCCAGTCGCTCACCACAGGCGTGAACGACATCGTAGGCTACGACGGCAAGCGCATCAATGCGAGGGAGGGTACAGTCTACGGACTGACTGCGAGCACGACCTACAACCTGTATGTCGTCGCGTTCACCGAAGTGTCCAACTGCTACCAGCAATCGGAGTGGGCCCGTAGTGGAGCCGTCACCGTCACCACTCTGCCTTCGACGCTGCCGGGAACAGCGCCTCTGCTGCTTCTCTCCAGGTTCACAGGTGGGATCATCGAGCTTGTGTGGACTGAGCCTCTAGATGCTGGAGGGGTCCCGGTCACGGGTTACGTGCTCTACTCCGTCTCGGCAGCGGGCTCGCTCAGGCCACTTTTCGTCCCCGGGAGCGCGAATGTGCTCACGTACATCGACAAGAACCTCACCGAATCGACCACGTATTCGTATATCGTGATCGCGTCTAACTCGATCGGCGAAAGCCCACCAAGCGCCCTGCTGACCCAGAAGACGACACCAGTGAGTCCTCCTTCCGCGCCACTCAACGTCCGCCAGCTTGCCTATAATACCGGAGGTGCGGTGGAAATCGGCTGGAACCGACCTATCGACAGTGGCGGCCAGCCCTTGAAAGGCTACTTGATCTACCGGGATGGCGCTGTTCTCCCTGGAGAGCTCCTCGCAACTGCGGAGAGCTACGTTGACAGGATCAACCTTGTCGCGGGTAAGAGCTATGAATACTCGCTCCGGGCGTTTTCCACGAGCTCTATGGGCTCCGAGTTCAGTGTGATCTACACGGCGAAGACCACGGCAGTTCGACAGGGATGTCCGTTGGCTCCTTTACTCTTCGTCACTGCGTTGGAGGTCCTCTATCGAATCACTGAAGCGATGCCAGACTTTTCAGGAGTGGATTTGGAATGTGGAGGCGTACGCGCGGATCTAAGGATAAGCGGATTT
>JAASFU010000989.1:0-12250 GCA_023333955.1 Globisporangium paroecandrum | reverse complement strand
TGTGTGTGTTTGCTAATTCATTGAGAAGTAGATTAAAGGCTTCGGATGGCTGCGGGCGTTCGGACTGATTGGTGGTCGGTGTCCCTCTAACCTAATGAGGAGCTGGTCAAAAAGTAAATCAATCGGTTTTGGAAGGGTATGCCATTTTAGTGGTGTCTCAATTTGGGGGGTTTGCCTGTAATCTCTATTAACCGCTAGCAGAACACGCGCTTTCTGTGAAAACCGGTTCGTGTCGACTGCCCCAAACGTCGCGATGGAAATTCGGAGATTTGCGCTCCTGCAACCTGCACTCGTAAGTGTACATGCGCGCATTGCGCCACCACCGTCGCGCTGAGCATGGCGCTGCGCTCACGTCAGTCGCTTATGGATCCGCCGCTCTCTCCACTGCCGCCATCTCGTAACCACAGCCGAAAGTCGTCGACGCTCTCGCTCTCATCGCTCATGAACGACGCCACGGCGTCCATCATTTTTGGCGACGAATCGCTGCTACGCAGTCCGTTCAAACGACCGCAACAGGACGTCGTGAGCGACGCGTGCGCCGACATTGCGCGTGAGCTGGACGCTGTGGAAGCGCGGCTCAGGATCTACCGTCACGCGCGGCACAGTCAGGAAGAGCAGGAGAATGCGCATCCACTCACAAAATCTGATCCGTCAAATACCTCAGGACCGGCGTCGCTACCATCACCTCGACCGAGTCAGCGACAACAAGCAGGACAAGTAGCTGATGAAGTGGAGAATGCGCTTTCCAACTGCGACCAACTACTCCGGCGAGCGAAAGCGGTCTCAGGTGAGCGAGTATGCCTGTTATATTTGGGAAGCTGCTCATGAGCCGTTTCACTGACCTTTCACGATGCTGTCATTGCTCACTCGCTCATCAATTTGCCAGCTGCAGGCAGCTCTCCGTACACGATCCGATCGTTAGCGTCGTCGCGCGTCAGCACGTCCGACTCGCACTCACTCTTCCATCGATCCGCAATGTTAGAGCGGCTTGACCATCATCGTGGAGCTACGTCTTCGCCATCGCCATTCGTCCCAGTGAAAACCGTCCCGTCGCCGTCTTCATCACCATCGTCTGGTTCGCCATCACCGCCTATGCACGCATTCGATACAAAATCTCCAGAAGAGTGCGATCTGGAAGCGAAAGCAGCGGCGATCAAGACGTTCGCAGCGAAATGTCAGCAGGAAATGCAGGTAGAAGCCGCACTCGCGCAGCAGCAGCAACATCTGCTTCAAGCGGGCTTCCTTAAGGAGTTGCAGCGCAAGTTCGAGTCGAAGAAGAAAATGTCGATCTTGGCGGTCAAAGAGGGCTACGAGCGCGAGACCAAGGCGCTGGTGCGCGACACGATGGAGAAATACGAGCGCGAGCAGGTGCAGGTGCTCGCCAAACTGGAAGAAGAGCTAGTGAAAGACCGCGAGCGAGCGCTGAACGACGCTGTCGCCAAGCAGGAGCAAATCCTGGAAGACCACGTGAAGCGTCTCGAGTCCCACCTCTCAGTGGAGACGCTGTTAAAGAACAGACTGCTGGAGAACCAGTTGCAAGCAGAACTGGATGCGAAACTCAGAGATATAGAGCGAGAAAACGACGAGCTAATGCACAGCTGGGAGGCTCAAAAGCGTCTTGACCTGGAACGCGAGCTCTTCCAGCGGCGAGAACAGGCAGCAATGTCGATTCTGAGAGAGCAGGAGGCGAAAACCAGCGACCTGAGGCGAGAGATTGAGCAAAAGCATGCGGCGAACGAGCAGATGGAGCTCGAGAAGCTCACGAAGGCGCTCGCATTCGGTACGCAGGCGCAGCTGCAGCAGCTCCGAAAGAAACTCGAGAGCGAGCACGACGAGCGAATGCACCAGACGAAAGCGAGCGCAGCACAGCGTCTGGAGATAAAGCTGCAGGAGTTGAAACAGGTGCTTCAACGCGTGCATCAGGACGAGCTGAGCAAACTCAAGCGCGAGTGCGAGAAGAAGCACCGAATCGCAGTGATCAAGTTGCAGGAGAGTCTGCAGACCGTTCATCACGCCCATGTGCAGGAGATTCGGACGAACGCGGAGAAAGAGCGAGAAACTACGCTTGCAGCCTGCAAGAGCGAAGCTGCTCGAGAGCATGAGAAGCAGCTGAGCGATCTCGAACAGACGCTGGAAATGGACCTCCGCGTGCGATCGCATCAGACAGGAATCGAACTGGAGACGACTTACGCTCAGTCCCTGGACGGACTGCGAGCCAAGCTCATCGAGAACCACGAGCGTGAGCTGCAAGCCAGAGTAGATCGAATGGAGCAGGCAAAGGCTGTTTTGCTGAGTGAAGCAAAGCTGTTCTTGTCTTTGAGCACACGCCGCCTTAATGGCAGCCAGTCTAGTGAGTCCACCGAGGCTTCGCGGCACCTCAGCGACTTGAAGCGGCATCTATCAACTGAAGTTGTAAAGTACGTGGAGATCCTGGTGACGGATTTCGACGACATGACCGAGGAGCAGCGGATCCTCGTGCAGAAGATCTCGGAGCTGACGCAGCTCTACCTCCATTTCAAGCGCCAGTGCGAGAAACTGGAGACCCAGTCGAGCGAACTCAAGAGTGCGCAGCACACGCTCCACGCGCAGCTGCAGAACAAGGATCTGATGTGTAAGAAGCTCTATGAGGCGAACGAAGCGCTGCTCAGGCGCCTCCCGGTGGCGCTACAGGCGTCGCCCAGGAAAGCGTCGTGAAGCTAGAGTACCACCACCACTGACCTCGTGTGTTGTCCCGGAAATGTGTTGATACACTCACATGCGTGTGTTAAACGTGGAGCAGTGGCGCTAAGTTTAGCTACACCAGTCGTGACAGATGACAGAAAGAACGCTTCACCTGCGAGTTAGCGAAAGACAAACAGAAGACTTCAATGGCAACAGATGCAGACACGCTCCCGCGCATCGACAAGCGCTACGGGGAGAAATGCGCGGCGTTGCTGTGGCAGCTGCAGCAGAATGAGCCAGCGCAGGAGCAGCTCTCAGCGGCGGCAACTTGGAAATCCGTTCTCGCTGCAAAATACAGGGTCGCAGTTCCAAAGAGCGCTGGGTGTCGAGGTCCCGGGACAGCAGGAGGAGGGGGTGGGAGTGAAAGTAGTGCACTGTCGACTGCGCTCAAGCAGCAGCGTCCGTCGTCGACACGGGCAATGGCGAAGAAATCTGGCGGCGTGAATCCGTCTTTCGACCAAGCGTCACAAGCGACGCGATCGAGGTTTTCTAGCTCAAGGGCGTTTAGCAATGCGGACAGTGACCAAGTGTAGGCTCAACAACTGGAAGCAGCCCACAACGGGGACCTGATTCGAGCGTTCAGCTCTCCTCGCTCCTTTGTCAATGGGAGCATGTAAGAAGCAAGACAAACGGCCCTGTAAAGTGGCTTGTTGGTTAATTTATTCGACTGACGACTTTAGATTCCCTCGGATGCTCAAACTCCAGGTACGCAGACAACAGTTCGGCAGAGCTCGAGTTGGTTCGCAGCGAAAACGACAACCTTCGCCTCGAAATCACAGTGCTGCACGAGAAAATGATGGAAAAGTGAGTTGTCTACCAACGACAGTGCTGAAGTAAGCTTGAGCAATATGTTTCTTGATCATCTAACAGTTTTGTGCTTTCAATGTTGTTTGCAGGATGCGCGGCGGGAGCAAAATCGTCGCGGGAGGGCAATTTCGCGGCCGGGCGATGGCTCCAGGGTCGAAAAACGCGCAGACACCTCCGATTGCTGTCAACTGCTCCACGTGTGCGACTCTGCGTCTGGATTTGAAAAGAAGTCGCCATGAGTTCACGCATTCGCAGCACATCAGCGAGGAGCTGCATCGCGAAATCGCGAAAATGGAAGCCATCCAGTACACACTCTGGGCAGAAAACTCGTCGCAGCAACGCGAGATCAAGGCTCTAGAAGAGCAGATTACAGAGTTCCAGCAGGCTCAAGATGCCAAAGATGACAAGATTCGCATGCTGGAGCAGCAAGCGGTGGTGAATCGCAATGCACAAGCGACCGAGGACAACAATGAAGTAAATCGAAGCGGCTCCCACGCAAGCGTGGTAGACTCCGCGACGCAATGCTCTCCAGAGCGAGGCGGTCAAGAACAATTGACTGACGCAGAGTTTGCCCAGAGGAATCCCAGTTTGGCGGAAAAGGTGAGTCGACTGAAACTGGAGCTTGCAGCACATGAAAGCGAAACGAGACACACCTTCAGACTCTGTGATGAAGCGCAAAAAGCTCTTCAAAAGGAGAGGAGTGACCATGAGGCGTACTACTTGAAGCACACGAGATGTGAGGAAAACTACGTTCATCAGCTAGACCAACTGGAGCAAACGCTACAAGCGATACAACGAGAGTTGACTGTGCTACAAGAGCGCAAAGCGAAAGATTCTCGTCATCTAGAAGAAGAGCTCAATGCGATGAACGCCCGCCTTCACGGTCAGCTCCAGCAGCACACTGAGACATTCAGCCAGTTTGACGCTGCAAATGAAGAGCTGCTGAACGCCAACCAAAGGCTGCAGCTGCAAGTCACTGAGCTTGAAGCTCGAAACGCATCGCAACTCAGTGAAGCTGGCGACGTATCATCTCGCCTTCAAGAAGCCCAGGTAACAAATTCTCAACTAGCATCTGAAAACACTCGCCTTCGGCACGAAATCCAGGAGATCACCCGCCAACTTCCCGAGCAAAGCCAGAAGGTTGAGGAAACGCAGGCAAACCTGGCAGTTTTGGGATCCGAAATCGAAAGCTGGCAACGAAAAGCTGGATCGCTCGAAACGGAGTTGCAAGTGACAGGTAAACGTCTGCAAGAGGCACTCGCATCTTCAAGCGAGGACCAAGAGCTAATGCAGGTGCAACTGGCAGCGCTAGAGTACGAGAGTGCATGCAACGAAGACTTTGTCGTCAAGCTCAAAAATTCGCATGCAGCCGCTCTTCAAGATGCGCTGCACTCGACCATCCGGCTCTGTGTGGTGGCGCCGACAGTAAACGTCTACTTGAGTGAGACGCCGGCGATCGGATCTTCTTCAAGTACTACCAGCAAGAACGATCCCGTGGTGTGTAAACCTCCCCCGCCTCGCGATCGGATCCGCGAAATCGTTGAAAACGAGATCCTCCCGCAGTTCACGCGGCTAGTTCTTCAAGAAGAAAGCAAAGAAGAGCGAGGAGGCAGTGTGGGCGAATCTCCACCATCGTCTTTAGTCATCGAGCCCTGGGTACGTGAATTGCTACAGTCCATGCAGAAGAAGATCGTCGAGCAGCTCGAAAGCATTTACAAGACAGCAGGTGCGTGACACGTGATACGTGAAAGAGAAAGAAATTGGTAAGCAATCTTACAAGAGCAGTCTCAATTACTTGCCAATCGAAATTTGAGTGGCAGAGCTTTCCAAGGAATCACTGTGAGCCTTCTCTTACTGCTGCTTCCAGGTAGATAGGAAAGTAGCCAAGTGGTCTCTGAAGCTTTGCACCACTGCTTTGAAGTACTGCTCCGGGTCGAGTTGCGATCCGCGCGGTCTTCTGCAAGAGCTTCCTGCGGCACAATCGTCCAATGTTTTTGCGACCAGCAGCTCAAGAGCGCTCGGCGCTGGCTGCTGCTGACAGAAGGATCCATGGCGACACATGAGCATGCCGATGTCGTACGCGCTCATACTCTTCTCAAGCGTGCATACTTGGAGGAAGACCGTGCAGGCCAGCAGCGTGAGCAACGCCTGCTCTTCCAGCTGGTGGGTTTGAGGCAGCGCCTCTTGCAGCATTCGGATCTCTTCGAATGGATCCAACGACACGATGTACTGCAGCATGTCCTCGGAGAATGGACGCTTGGCCTGCGGCCACGAGAGCCACAGGAAACTCGTCTCCTCCATGTCAGCGATCCTCGGAAGGCACGCGCCGTGGTCGATCGGGACCAGTTTAAACACGCGCTTGGACGGCTCGACCACCAAGATGTTGCCTCCGTGGCGGTCCTGATTCGCGAGACGGATGTCCAGCAGCGCGATCGTGTGGACATCTGCGACGCTAAAGAGCGAGCTGGAGAGGTCGTCTGCTGTGCATTTGTGCGGGACGTAGGCCTGCAGCGCGCCAGTCTTCAACTTCCTCTCCTGTTGTCTTGATGAAAGTAGGGAAGTCGCGTAATGGAACGCGGGATGACTCGCTCTCGTCAGGACTGTGATCGGGACGCCGGCAACCTGGTTCTTGTCCAACAGGAAGGCTACCACTTCTCGAACTGCAGCGTCACCCGCAGCAATGCCAGCTCGAATGCCAATGCCACTCGATCCGACTCCGCTTGTGCTCACTGAGCTCTCTGAGCAATCTTCCGGGTGTGAAGTCACTTTGAAGTCAAGCTTGCTCTTCTGTGGATGATGATGCACATACTGCTTTGGGTTGTTTGGCGCGTACGGCTCTTCGTCGGATGGCTTGAAGACTGCAGCGATGCGTCGGGTCTTGGAGCGCAGGTAGTACACTCCGCCGGTGCAGTCGTCGACTGGGATTGGAGCCACGTTCGCCTGGAACCCGGCGCTCAGGTCGATGTTCAATGCGGTCACGATCTGGACCGCGTCGCTAGACAAACCGCGCGCTGGTTGCAGAATCTGGATGCTCGACCTAGAGGCCAAGCAGCAGCAAAACCACGAGGTTAGTTTCGTAGCCTTGAAGTGCGAGAACTAACCTCTCGAAGATAAAGAAAGCCTCATACACAATATGCAAATTTTCCTACACTGGCGCGTGAGGGTCCTTGGCCACTGACGCTTTCAGCTTGCCTGCAACTGGCTTTGAGTTGGATCCCGGGTCGGACTTTGGGCTGAGGTACAGCTGCGGCCGCTGAGCACCTACGACGATGTGCTCGCTACTGTAGCATCGTTGTACTACTGCACCTTCAAGCTCTGCCTTCTTTGCTGGGAACTGAGGAGACTTCGAGCCGTCTTTGACTATGAACTGCTGCTTTGTCAACAAGTCGTGTTTGCTGAGCGGTTCTGGGGACAGCTCTGGATCTGGCTGAGCTGCGGTTTTCGGCGTGCGTTTGCTCGACAGGACGCGCGAAATTCGGCAGGACGGACTCGTGTGGATGTCCATTACATCCATGTTTGGGGACGTCGCTGAGCTGCTGGACTCGTGGCATTTCGTCACCAGGAGCTCTGGCAAGTGCGACGAGGATGAGGCTCCATGCGAAGAGCTCAGTGGTCCCGAGGCGTCTGTCGCGATCTCCAACTGCGGCTTCTTCCCAGCAACCATTTTCGGGTCCGTTCGAGCTGTTTATTTGAAGCGCCGACCTTCAGCTTTGCGCTCGTCAAAGTGCGAATGCACATGCAGCATGAGGAACCCTGAGGTGTTCACGCTTGTAAAGACCTTCGAGTCTGATTCAGTTCTTAGTTTGGGTCCGATTTGATGGCGGATAACTCAGGTGAGAGCTGAGAGATGTCCCATATGGTTCGCAGTGCACTTCCTCTCGTCTGCGCCAACGCCACTCCGTAAGATTCGCTCACTCTTCGATCAGAACTCGAAGCTTAAATGGGATCTATGACTCGGTCAGCTCTATCACTGCTGTTGGCTGTGTTTGAATTAGAATGCCGAGGTGGACATGACGCGGATCGGATACGTCCAAGATACACGCAAGAGCAGCGAAATGGCTACATTTGGAGCTGCGAGAAAGTGCATGTTGCTCCACAAAGTGCTCTACATCGCGGTCTGGAACGCTCCTCTTTTGTAGGATTTTGTTTCCTTAAATAGGCTTTGATGGTTACGTAGCCGTATCATGAATCAGGGTAAAATCACTGATCCATGTGTGATGTGTGCTTGATGTTCAACTTGGCTCGACATCCTAACAATCCAAACGTCCAAACACTAGGAGGCAAATGGCTTGTGTGACAGGAGCTCATTTCCAAATCTGCGCTTTCAAGACTCGAACCCAATTCAAAAATGCTGACCACCCCGCTGCTCCGCTTCGTGAAGACCCACCCGGCGGTCGCCGTCGCCGCCGCTCGCAGCGTGCATATCGAGCGCCGCCTCGCGGAGCTGGGCTACGTGCTCCCGCAGGTCGCCGAACCAAAGGGCAACTACCGTACGGCCGTGCGCACGGGCAACTACATCTTCACGGGTGCGTTGTTGATGCGTTCTTGGTGGTCGTATAGACCGTTGTGGAGTGCTGATTGATGCGTATGGATGTATCTTGTTCTTTGGATCTTTAGCTGGCCATCTGCCTCAGCCAACCGGCGGCGACCTCATTGTCGGCAAGATCGGCAAGGACCTGACTCCAGAGGATGGATATGATGCCGCCCACCACGTCGCATTGAGCCTCATGGCCACCTTGAAGCGTAAGTTTAATTACGAACCATTTGTCAGTGTCTTCATGACGGATTCTTAACGCGAAGTGTGTCTCTGTATCAACAGACGAGTTGGGCGACCTGGACAAGGTCAAGCGCATCGTGAAGCTCGTGGGCTTCGTCAACTGCGTGGACGGCTTCGCCGGCCAGCCTGGCGTTATCAACGGTGCGTCGGACACCATCGGCAAGGTCTTCGGCGACAAGGGCATCCACGCGCGCTCGGCCGTCGGCACCAACGCGCTTCCACTGAACGTCGCTGTTGAGATCGAAGCCATTGTTGAGATCGAAGAGTAGACTCCTGCTATGCATGCGACCCGTTCAGTGAGACTGTGAGGGAGAGACATACCGGTACGGCACTGCAAAGTCAACTCTAAAGCGTCTATGTGTCGTTGAATAATATAGGTGCACGCCGCTTCTCCCTGATGGATCAAAGCGCTCTATTGTACAGCGATTGGGTCGATTCCAGTGGTCTTCCAGTACGCTGGTCCATAATTTACAAAGATCTGGTCGCCTGCCTTGATTTCCCTGATCGTGAACTGAACAAAGAGAAACGCAGTCAGTATTTTACATTCGAACAGGTCAACGCGCAGCACAATAAAGAACGGCGCAAGCAAGCAGGCAGAGCACTCACGCAAAAGATATGGAGGATACCGCCCTGGATCATTGGCACGAAGCGCGCGTTCGGGCTGAAGCTGTGGTTGATGCAGCGGATGGCGTTGCCGTACTCCGAGGCGCTCACGTACAAATCACCGTACTCGTACACGGACGGGTACGATATGCCGTACGGATCAAACATGTTGACGCCGTCGTTGTGCACTTGCAGCACGCCCGTGTACTCTCCAAGGAATGTGAGTGTGGCGATGTCTTCCACTGCGAAGAGTCCTAGCGGATTCTTCTCCACATTCGCGAGGGAGGCGACGTGGCCGATCGCGACTTTCGACGACACCTCGTTCGACTGGATCGCCTGCACGGGAATCTGATCGAAGCCGTCAATCACGCAGTCCGCGAAGCCCCAGAAGGCGTAGTTGACCAGCAGCGACGTGCGCTGGAAGAGCAGCTTGCTGGTGAACGTGCACCCCATCAGCTCCTGCACTTCATCGGCGCTGCAACGAACAAATGCAATAGCGATGAGATGTCGAGTAGGGCTGCTGGCGTTGGCAGATGATCGAAGAGCTAACATGGCATGCTTGTAGCGTTACCTGATGAACTGGAGCTTCCCGTCATTGTCTCGGTACTGGAACTGGACGTCCTCGTCGTTCGCGATCTCACCGCAGCAGCTACTGTCGTGCGCGCGCGTGGTGGTCTTGGTGAGCTCGTCGTAGGTGTAGCACACGTCGCGGTCGAGGCAGCGATAGCCATTGCAGCCTCTGCGGCCGCCGTCCACCATTTTTGTATTTTGTTTTGTCTCGTGTCCGTTCGTTTGGATGCAGAACAGAAACGTCAGATTGCGCTGTTAAACGGCGCCGCAATTCATATTTGACTTGCGGTTGCAAAAATGAATTGGAAAGTTCATTTGAGTGACCTCACTCACTGAAAATGAATTGATGAGACAAAGATGATGTGAACCACGCTATTTTTGAGTCGAGCGAGTGGAAATGCGCTTTTGAAAGACAAAGCAAGCAAAACAAGGCAGCATGAAGCCGCTGCCGTCGAGCATCCCGCTCGCGCCGATCCTCAAGAAGATCATGCCGATCTGCTTCGTCACGGGCATGGCCATGGAGACCTTCATGGTTAAGACTGGTTTCTGTACGTCATTGTGTTTGTGCTTGAATTCGAAGCTACTCTGAGCTGAGCTAAGCGAACACGAGCGCAACAGGTTTTGCTGATCCGATGACCTCTATCGTTTGTCCATGCGCAGATGACATTGTGACCGCCACAGAGGCCGAGCGCCGCCAGCAGCGCCACGAAGAGCAACAGGAGCTCCTCCAACAGCAGTTGGCTGATTCGTCCTCCGAGCAGAGATAATCCAGCTGTCTGTGTTGGGACTGCGAGTAATAGAACGATACATACTGGAAAAAAAAGCTTTTGGTGTGCCACCATCCACAACTGTCTGCTATTCACATGGGCGATGCTAACTGCTACCTCCTACGACTACTACGACTACTACTTGCAATGGATGGTGGACTCGCAACCTCTTCCTGCAGCACTGTATGACACCAGCAAGCTCGCACTTGCCACTTCACCATTCCATCTCTCTCTCTCTCTCTCTCTCTCTCTCTCTCTCGACTTCTCAAGCGATCTTCGGCACTCTCTGCAAAACGATCTCTAGCTTCGGCACGCGATAGCCTCCAGAGCCCTTGGCGCGTCGGAACACGTAACGCGTGAAGATCTTGGACGTCACCGCGTTGTTCTGGAGTCGCAGCATTTCCGCGATCTGGATGGCGGTTGTGATCGCTGCTTCCGACGCCTGGAGCCGGATCGTCTCCTGCTTTTGAACCGTAAACTTGGAGTTGATGATATTCGCATAGAACACTGCAAGAAACATACGATTGATCAATTAGATGCCAAGACAAGCAACAAGAAGAACAGTAGCTCGAGAGAACACACCTGCGGGCTTTCGGGTGGACACGGTGACGAGATCGTCCGTGTACTTGGACAACTTTGGACCAGAATACACCCGCTCAGCAGGCTTCAGATCCAGCTCCGTGATGATCTTATCGAACGCTTCCTTTGCCTCCGTCCAGTCTGTCGAGACCTTTGTGATCTTGGACCCTGCGCCACTGGCCTTCGCCCACGGCACCGAGCCAACGAGAATAGCATGGCCGGCGTCCTCCGCCGCCTTTGGTAGAATGTTCGGGTCCGATCCGACCGCGATCTTCACTTTGAAGTCGTCGTAGAGCTCTTTCTTGCGCGGGATCATGTCTTCGCCCGTATCCTCGTCCACAAACACGAGTTTGTCGAACACGCCGGCGAAATGCGCATCCAGCCACTCGCGCGTCTGCTTCTCGACCACGCGCGGACGATCCGTGACGGCAACGAAGAAGAAGAACTTGCGCAGCGGCTTGAGCACTTCCTGCGCGCCGGCCACTGCGTCCACTTTGGTGGCGAAATGCGGCGAGTGGTAGAAATCCAGCAGCTTCTCATCGGACTCTTTCTTCGATCCGCCAAACATGCTCTGCCAGCTCGAGCTCTTGATGTCTTGCACCGAGAGCTAGCACAGCACAAACAAGCAAGCACGCATACAAGCGTGATACACACATAATTACCATTACAACTGGGGTCGGTCAAAACCACTTCACATGTTGGCGCTCATGTCTGCGACCGAAACGTGCACGCGTCGCTGTCAAAAGTGGACGCACCTTGGTGTCTTTCTCGGCGTTGTGCCATTCGAGCGCACTCTCCAGCAGCTTGGCGAGCGTGTGGTCCAGGTCCACGGCCACCACCGTCCGGTGATGCGCGTCCATTCTGTCGCTGGAGTACTTACTTGCCTGCCTCTCTCACTCTTTCTCTCTTATTCGGCTTTGGAGCTTTTGGATCTTGCGCGGCCTTTTGACTTTCTAGTTCTCTCTTCCCACAACAAATTGAAGTTCAACATCCAGTTTTCATTTCAAACAAAACGTTTTTTATAAATTTGCTGATAAAAATCCATGTTTGAGACGAACTTATCCGGGTTGATTGCACAACGAGTGCGGACTTTACGTGGGGAAAACGCCTCGAACCAGAAGAACAGACAAAGCCAACAAGCAAAACGAGATCGAGAGCGCAGAGCACAAGGCGACGAGAGGAGGAAGCGAGATGCAGATGATGTTCAACGTCAGCGCGATCGTCACGGGCTACGAGTCCGTGGGCGACCACACCGAGTTCATCGTACAGGTGCGTGTGCGCACCGTCCCCTCTCTCTCTCTTTTTCTTGATCTCCTTCTCTATCTGTCTTCAAATAGGGAGGGAGGTCCGCTGCAAACACGAGAATCGACAAGCTACGCTGATGCTGTGCTCATACTCACCTTCGTTCTATTCACTTCGCCTTGTG
>JAASFU010000988.1:0-12259 GCA_023333955.1 Globisporangium paroecandrum | reverse complement strand
TTGTGGGCTTTTGGTTTGCAAGAAGCGCGCCAATTTCATTAAACTGTTAAAATGAATGTCAACAAGTGTACTGCATAATATCGACTTTGAGAGGGTATTTGATTTGGACGATGTTTCAATAGGGGGGGGAGGACTGTACTTCGAAATTGTCGTCATCCACAACCGGAAAAGCTGCAGCCTCTCGCTCGATGGTTTTGCACTGCCATAGATGATGAGCGCGGCAACAATGACGCAGTGCTCGATCAGCTGTCCCTGTAACACGTTCAGTTGCTTGCGCTTTTTGAAAATTGCGTCTTTCCATGTTGAGAGTACGTCTGCAAAATCCGAAACTTTTGACTTCCACTTGACGCGCGAATCGTGGCTGCGCTGCAGCTCTTCTTCAAAGTGCAAGTTCCTCGCATGCTTGGTACGTAGTTCGTTGATGTGAAGCTCCAGGTCGACGAGTTTCTTCCGCTCCGCTTGGACGAGTTCGTCGATCACCTGGAAATTGCGCTCAGTTGCCTCCAGTTTCTTTTGCGTCGGCGCGACGTGCTTCATGACTTCAAAGTACCGCACGATCGCCAAAACCCACTTGCACAGTGTGGTTGACGCGAGAGACGCACGCTTCATGTTCTCCATGGAGAAGTCCGGATGGTTGATGTAGAGCTTCACGCGATCGATCAGCGACGGGTCCACATGGTCTCTGTCGAAGCTTCGCAGTCTGTCGATGAACCGAATATCCGCGAGAATGCGCAGCGCTTCCGCCCACGTCGGTGGACTCCCTAGCAGGACGCACACTGCCTGCATCACCAGACGCACAAGCTGCGGTGGATTGGTGAACGACTTCATCTCCGTAATGTGGTACTTGTTGATCTGCGCGAGCGATTCCGTCGCTGCTATCAGATCCGGAAGCGTTTTCGCCAGTTCTTGGTGGATAACCTCGCGCTCCTGTTCGATCTCACTTTGGAGTAGAGCGCACCGCTGCTCATCTAGTAGGAACGCGCGCTTCGCCTCTCGCTCCGTCTGTTCGTGGGTTCTGAGCTTCTCTGCGCTCTCAAACACTTCGCGCGCTGCGTCTCTCAGCTGCGTCTCTCAGCTGCGTCTCACTGTTCACCTCTCGCGCGAGCTGGTTATTCACTTGACCTGTGACTTTCTCGAGCCTCTGCATGACGGTCTCGATTTGTGCGATCTTCTCTTTCAGTTTGCTCTTCTGGAACACAAAGAGAAGCTTGAAGATCCGTAGGAACTCTTCAAAGTAGGACCGAACTGCTGCAAACACCCGTCGTTTTGCGTCTGGAACTTGTAGTGAACTCGCAATACTCTGGTGGTTCTCATCACGTTGTAGGTAGAGTAGCTGAGACGTCTTTCGGTGAATCTCTATCATCATGGCTTGGAAATCGCCCGCCATGTCCTGGAAATCCTTCTTCTGCAGCGTTGCGAGTCGAATGAACTCAAAACTCAGCGGCTCGCAGGAATCCAGACTCTCGTTGAAGATCGCGTCGAGAGAGAGATCGTCGACGGGCTGGAACGCTTTCACGCCAGCCTCATAGTACACTGACGGATGCCGGTGGATGATCTCAAACAGCCGTGTGGGCTCTCTGGTAATACGCAACAACAAGGAGAGGGTGAGTTTTTTTAATCTGCACGTTAAAAAGCGCAGATAGGTCACTAGGACAGTACTACGTACCCAAACGAAAGCGCGACGTAGAAGCACCGCTTCAGATTCTCCTGGAAGGCCGACCGAGTTTGCGATGAAGGTTCCTCGAGGGTTGAGTCTGGTTGGTCATTTCCACGCGAAGGCGACTTGCTGGTGGGACTGCTGCTGCTGGTGGTGGTGGTAGTAGTGAGGCTTTGATATTGGTGCTCGAACCCTAAGATTTGTGCTTTGTCAGCCATCGTGTAGAGACGCGACGGGATGTCGTGCAACATCACCATTTCCATCACGAGTTCAAATTCTCTCTCGGACAGGAAATCGCAGTCCAGGTACATCAGCGTGGGCATCGACTTCAGCCCCGTATCGAGGATCACCGTCTTGAGCTGGTCCACGAAATCGCTTATCTTCACCTGCGCGCTAATCTCTTTAAAGTAGAACGAGTGGACGCCGCACGCGATCCTCGCCGCACTTCGTCTTGTCGAGGTATCCGAGCCGTAGAGCAAGAGGTCGTGGGCGCCGTCCTGCAGGAACGTGTAGATGTCCAGCATATTCGCCACTAACTGAGAGGATGGCGTCGTGAACTCCTCTTGGTCTGTGCTCTTCCGAACAGCCATAATCAGTGAGTAGCGGCACTGAGCTTCAGCGGGGAGGTCTGCTTGTTTATAGCCGACTGACAATGACCCGCCCATCGCGACGGAGCCTGTCATTGAAGAGAATGCTCCGGCCAAACTCGCAGTAGATTTGCTCCGGCCACTACTGGTTGATGTGACGCTTCTTCGACGGCCTCCACGAGAAATTGAGGAGGAGGATGACCCAGCAGTGCTCGCTTGGGGTAGAGTCGGGAGTTTCGGCAGCTGTGGCATCGTCGTAGTCAGTCCGTCGACTCCCACCGAGTTGTCCTTGAAGACTGATTTATGGTACCAGTGAAAACGTTCTTCGCCTGCGCGGAACAGATCCACTGCGACAGGATACGGAATCCTTGAAAAGCCACCGCTGTCCCCACAATCAGCAAACAAATACTCAGCAGCACTACTGTTGTTGCTCCCAATGCTAGCGAGGCTTTGCAACTCAAAGTGAAGGCGCCTGGCTGCTTGCTGGCAAATCTGCGTCATCGCGTCGATTTCGCGAATGCCCGAGCGAGTGCAGTAGATGTGTTTCGCAAAGTGAATCGAGAGCAGCTCGAGATCCAACAGATCGCTCACTGCATTCGAAGAGCAGTTCATCATCAAACTGAAGTGTTTGATCACGTCTGCGATGCTGAACATCAGCATCGGCGAAGTCGGCGACGGCTTGAAACGTTTTCGCGCCGCCTTGAAGATTTCAATCGGGAGTCTGGATATCCTCGAGATGTCGAATGGCGTGACCTGGATCTTGTTTCCATACCGAGAAAGAAACTGATCTGGAAATGTGGCAAGAATCGTCTTGCAGATCGCATCGCTTTGATCCGGCAACCAGATCTACATTTGCACATGGCAGCTTCATATCAGACACCACCAATTGTGTACATGTACTACAATAATACATTGGGGCGATCTTACCAAGTTGAAATGGCGGAGCAGCCGCGACGAGAGCCGTGGATACCCAAACGTGGAAAGCGAGAAGGACGTCCAGACCACGACATCTTTGAACTCCGCAAACTCCTTGGAGGTTCTCACGAAACTCCCTTTTTCGTCACATACTTGGCGGATCATCTCCGAGCATGATCCAGTCGTCGAATTAAACTATCAAGCAAACATCAGCGAAGGAATGTCAGCATGCCAAAGAACGAGCGAGCCAAGGCAAAATTGTCCACTCCATACCTCGGTCTCCAAGTTGAGATTCTCCAGTGTGATCAAGAGTGCTCGTTTTCCTGCACCAGGACAAAAAAGCGCCTTGAGTCTCCGCGAAAGCCCTGCTTCAATTGCGCTTTGGATGTCTTGTGCTGAGAGTGCGCTGGTAATCTGAAGTGTCGAGGCAACAAAGCTTTCTCGCTGGGTCAATGTTCGCGAACAGTTTTGCAGGATCCGAGTCTTGCCGACCGCTGAATCACCGAACATAAAAGCGTTCATTTTCGCTGCTTCAAACATCATGAGCCACGCTTCCGCGCTGACTGTTCGCGGTGTTGGGATGTAAAGCTGCGAGCTTGAGACTGCGCTGGTGTTGCCACCGCCACTACCAAATGAGGGAGACGAGGTGGCGTTGGACGGCTCACTCCCCCCGGCTCCTTTAACTGAACTCGATCGCCGAGAAACTCTTGCTTGCCAATCAAGGAGACCACTTGATAATGATGCCGACGGATCCCAGAGAAAGAAAGTCGCTCGGTGTTTCTCAAAGCGTAGCCCAACGTCAAACACTGTGACCGGCGCGTTCGCAGGCAAACATGACAGCGTTTCCGCCAGCTCTGGTACATTCTTCACGATCAAAGCGTTGAACTCTGCTCTCGCTTTCGCTTGGAGGTAGAGTTCAAACGACAACGTGCTGGCGTACACGACGATCAACTTGATCTCTTTCGTCTGCATCGTGTAGTTGCTATCTCCAAACGCAGACGCCTCGCTTAACAGCAGACTGAGCACTTGCAGCATCTTGTCAACCAAATGTGACGCAGAGAAATCCATAAACTGCTTCGTGTTCCGCTTGCAGACTTCCAGTAAAGGCGATACGAGCGAGCGCATGAACTTTGCAGCAAAGTCGATAGTGCTCGCCGCAGTGCAATTGCTGCTGTTGCTGCCGCACTCCGGTGTCTTCGCTGGGATCTGGGACGTCTCTCGCAAATTCCAACTTTTGATCAGCAACGTGTATGGCAGCACGTGGTCGGATTCCAGGTACACCAAGCCGAAGTGCGACAGACACGCTGGAGACCACTGCTGGAGGTGTTCAAGCTCGCAGAAAAGCCGCATATCCGGGTTATCGCAATGCAGCTGATCGCCATTTGGTAAAACCAGCTTCTTGATGCTGTTGCCGCCTCCAACAGTATCGAGGGATATTCTGGCAATGTCTTTGAGTGGTTCAATGAGATACGACGCACCCCTGACGCCGTTGAGTACCATCCATGGCGTCGAGGCGTGCCGAACAGTAGGTGTCGTCATCTGATAAGAAGTCTCTGTTTCGTGGTTCCCAAGTTTTGCGAGTGCCACAGATCCGCGGTGTGACAAGCGCCTAGACCCAAGTTGGTGATGGCTTGCGCTGCTGATCACCGGTGAGCGCTCTTCGTCTTCGTCACTTGATAAATTCATCTGGAACGCCTGTGATGTTTTGCAATTCTGGCGAAGAAAGTGAGCCAGATAGCCATCCTCCCAGGCTTTCCCATCGCTCTCTTTAAACTGTCATAAGCAACAGTTGCCAATCCCAACATGAGTTAGCATTTATTTACTAGGCGAGATACCCATGCAAGGGTCATGAATCAATGCATGCAGCAAGCGGGTACTTACATGTCCGTATATGTCGCTCATGTGGAATGCTGCTGGGTATAGGCGCACCGTTTTCATCCGGCGAACGAGCAAGTTGTTCATCGTCGAGCTATCATCATGAGTGACTCCCATCCATTGGGTTGAGGTCTGTTGCGCTCTCCTTGATCCAAACACACAACTCAACACATCGATTGCGCTCGATTTCCCGCACAATCCACTCCCGACCACCACGGTCACGACGCTTCTGTTCACGACGTGGTACAGCTCCATGAACTTCCGCAAGATCGACTCGCTAGGGATGAGATGCCTCGCTGCCATGCTTGCGACAATGAGCTCTTTGACAGCAGCGAGATCGCTCCTTCGCTCTTCGTCATCGCTGTCGTAGACTACTACTGGCGGTGATGCGTCTGGGCTGAGCTTCTCGACTGCTTCCACTCTAGCAATCGACGGTCGAAAACCACCTGAAGACTCACTGTTTTCAACTAATGGCTCGTTCATCTTGCTTTCCGAGCTCTCAACGCGTGTCGTGAGCATCCCGAGCGGAGTAAAGTCCATGGTGTTCGCTAGCGGGAACACGCTCCGAACTTCTTTCAGGAAAGCAATCCTCGCTGGGAGGATCCGGGATCGCACCTCGTCCCATAGCGCCACAAGCACACACTTCTCTTCGTGCCCCAAGTAGTTTATTGCGCGTTGCCTTGTGACGTGTCTTGCAACCGCAAACACAATGTGCAGCGAGCTCAGCGACGTATCAGCAAACGGCTCGGGATGATTCTCAACGATGAGGAACAAATTTGTGAGCTTCTTGCTGAGCGCTTTCCAGTGCTTCATCCCGCTCGCGTACAGCATCGCTTCCCAGATCAACTCATACTCTGGATGCACACAGCCTACAGACACAAACGCGCTTGAAAGCAGCAGCATCAGCTCCTGGTGTTCGGGCTTGGCGAACTGAAGATGTACAGCGATCATGATAGCACACTTCGGATTCACAATGTCGATCATCTCGCCATCCAGCGGAAAAGCCTCTTGATGAGCGTGGATGGCGTCTTTCAACCGATTCATCTCGTGCGCGAATGCCCGAATGAGATGGAACGACGATGCACTGCTGCCTTTCTCTTCCTGGCTGTATGCGCTAGACTCCAGTCCAGTGATATACAACCAGCACGCCTCCGACTGTAGCAAGCCCCGGATCATTCGCTGAAACTGGTCAAAGCCCACGACAATTGAGCAATTGTAGTCGATGCACTCGACGCCAACTGTCGCTGCAAGCTCTTTCGGCATCGTGCGCTTTCCAGACTGACCGCGAGCGCTTGTATGCAGTAAACACCCCGCTTTGAGCGACAACGCTGCGCTCATCTTCACCAACACTCGGTCGCACAGTGGGGTGAGCACAGGACAAGAGTACCCACCGAGGTACGCAAATCCGTACTCAAAGGTCTTGACTGTGTGGTGCACGACGCACTTGTTCTCGAATGGCTCATAGTAGAATCGCATCATCTTGGTCCACCCAAACGAATCGCTCACGGAATAGTTGTAGCGAAACAAAGAACTGCTGTTGTCTTCATGCTGATGCTGGTGGTACTGCATCGATGCATTCTCGGCGACACCAAACCTCGAAGTTTCCGATATAGCGACAACTGGGTGCTCTTCGTACAAGTCATGAATACTAGCAGACTTATTGATCATCCGCGTCAGCAATGTTGTCGCCACCATGCGATCAAGGACAGTCGAGTCCCGCCGCTTCATGAAATCCACAAGGTTGACTTTCTTCTTGTAGAACGCGAACCAGAAGCTCTTCCAACTTGAGTCATTGCGGTCGCAGTGCACAAGCGCAGTGAGCTCGTTTGTGAGCAGAATGTTCATGCAGAGAACCAGCACTTGAATCGGCACATTCTCCCAAAATCGACGGGCTATGGGAGCATCCTTCGCCAACACACCAGTGCGCTCTGAGAGAGTTGACTGGCTGTCGTGACTTTGTAGAGAAGACATGCCCACACTTAGGGTTGGTCGTCGGATCGAATCACGCCGCTTTCGCAAATGCTGCTCCGAGTGCTTGACCAGCTCGTCAAAGTTGCCCTCGACCGCATCCACAAGCGCGCCGCCATTCATCGTCGAGCTCAGCGACTCTTTCATACTTTGTCGGACGCGCTGCAAGAGATCCTTCATCCATACCTCTGGACTGGAGCTGATGTGCAGAGGTTTGATTGACAGTGCTTCTCTCAGAGTGATCGCGCCGTTCACGCCGTCGATTTGGCACAATATTGGGGCTGAGGATCCATGGTGGAGTACTGTCGTAAAAAATCGGTATTCATCGTTGCCGTTGTACTAGAAGGATGAGTGCCCTCATCGCTTTCATCTTCGGCTGACTCGGCGACTGCAAACATCGAACCTCGCATCGCAAACTCAGAGACCGGGGATTCGGTCTCTAGGCTGTTATTTCTGACTACTCGCTTCGCGACGCCACCCCCAAGAGCTGATATGCGTAACGAGTGGATGCCCTGGTAGCACTTAGAGATCAGATGCGACAGTATTGTCGGGTATCGCGCGCTTGCGATCAGTTGCAACAAATCGTCATCGGAGAGAAAGTTGAGCCTCGAGAAAAAGCGCCTCTTGTCGCTCAAGTACGAATGCAATTGCTTCCACAGCTTCTCAAACGTCGCTCTCGCATTGTTGAGGAACGCGAGGCTGCTGACCTCTCGTAGGCAAATCGTGAGAGACGAAGCGCCTCTCGTTGCATTCATCATCGACTTCCATTTCCGATCGATCGATTGGAATTCAAACGTAGCGCCATTCACACTTTGCTGCACGTCGGGGAGGCAAAACACGAGGTTCAGCTTTGTCCAATCATTCTGTGCGGAAATCCACAGATCCAGCACTTCTTGGTAATGCGTGATCTCTTCTGCCCACATCACGAGACTGTCGCTGAGCTGAGGCGACGTGGTGATCTGTCCGAGCGCCTGAATCGTGAGCAGATCGTCTTCAAACGATCCAAGCAGCTGAATCGCGGCGGGGACATCGATCTCGTAGAAGGCACCTGTTCGCAGCAGAGGTAGCGTCGCCTGGAGTAGTCATCTCTTCATGTCCTCCAATTTCTTCTCCGTCACGGAATCATGCTGAGCTCTTCGTGTGATCTCTCGAATCTGAGTCTCA
Source organism: Globisporangium paroecandrum (assembly GCA_023333955.1). Lineage (NCBI taxonomy): Eukaryota > Oomycota > Peronosporomycetes > Pythiales > Pythiaceae > Globisporangium > Globisporangium paroecandrum. Next base: position 4,093 of record JAASFU010000988.1, on the reverse strand, counting down.
AAGTCCCAGACGTTGCGAGTCCGCAAGAACCCGAGCGTGATCGTTGAGCCGTCTGTTACCAAGATACTGGTACTCGAAACAAAGTTCAGCGCCCCCAAGAGACCCATGATCTGCTGCCAGTGGTGCGCTTTCACATAAGAATACGAAAGCTCGCTGATCAGTTCCAGTTTGTGCAGGTAATCGACGATGGATGTGCGCAGATGCTCGACAAGCCTCGCTGCGAACTGTAGCTCCTTCCGTTGTTGCAGACCCTGAATCCGAGGCAAGAATGCTTCCAATTTCTCCGCATGAAGCCTCCACCGCTGCTCGCTGAAGATCCCGTTCTCCATCAAGTTGACTGTTGTGCGCCACTGGACTGCCAGGCTCACGATTTGTTGAACTTCCTCCCACTTCTTTGTCGTCTCCAAGAGCATCGGGATCTCGATAAGCTTAAGCCCGACCATTCTCTGGTATTCCTGGTAAAGCCTCGAGGCGTCTTCGATGGAATGCAGCTCACGCACAATGTCGTGAAACAACGTGAGGTTCCTCTCTAGTTTGTCTTCAGTCGAGATGTCCGAATATTCCTCGTACATCCGCAATAATCGCTGGACGCGCGCAGAATACTTTTGGAGCGCACTGTTGACTTGCTGCGTGATCAGCGGCAGCATCTTGGCTGCAAACTTGGCATGCGATTGCACGATAGTCGAGTATTTGCCGAATAAGTTGTGCACAAGGTTGTACTGCAGCGCGCAGTCCAACGCAAGCGTTGGCGTATAACGCTTTAGAGCACGCACGGCTTCGTCTACATTTCGGATATCCTGGTGAAGCTGCTTCTCGCCGTCTTTCAACGCACGAACCTGTTTCATTTGCTCGCAGAAAAACTCAATCAGCTGTGGTCGGTCTTCGAACACTAGCGTGGCTTGCTGCAGGTTTGATACGCACTCGGTGACGCCTGCCACTGCAAGGTCGTACAGAGTCCGATGCAGCAGGTCTCGCTCTTGCATGATCAGATCAAAGATCTCAGAAATTGAGCGGCGACACTGGATCTCGAGAAAGCCCACTTTCCAGCTCGACTGGATCTTCTGACACGTGTGCTGGGACCGGTCCAAGAGGTTGAAGCGATACGTGATGCTCTTCAAGTACCGTGTAAGCTCGCTGCCAGATATACCAGTAATCTTTGCGATGCTCACTAGCGGTTGTATTTGCGAAACGGTATCCAACGCTGACGCCGAGCCAGATTTATGGCTCCTGAGACTCTGTCGCTGCAATGCGAGGCGTTTCCCTTTGTCAGTGCCGCTTCGGATGGAGTGGACTGATGCGTAGATGGTCCTCAGCGATTCAAACGCTACCATTTGGCGACCAGCTTCTTCAAACCACTTGGCGAGATCAGCAAGAAGCTCGCGAGTCGCAGCGTCGAAGTGGAAATCTTTGCGCAGCACATCCTGCAAATCAAACTGCGACTTCGCGTTCGTTCGAGACTCAAAGAACACTGCAACCACAGCGAGCGAGCCCGTACCACGGTTTTTGCTCCACGCCATCGCGTTCTTCGTGAAATGGAAATTCGTCGCGAGTCGAATCAGCCGAGCCACACCTTCGAGAACAACTTGTTTCATCTCATGATACGACGGAGAGAGCAGAAGCGTTTCGCCGTGGATTGCAACGGAAGCGCATATCACACCACTGTACTCCTCTGTGCTCAAATCTGCCGCCAAGCGCTTCATGCAGCCGATGATCATTAAGTAGACGCTGCCCGTGAACATGTACTCCATCATCTGGATGTAGCGCTCCAGCAACGACATGTCGAGCTTCGCTGTCTCTTTCTGGTGACGCAATGTCACTTTGCGTCTTCGGAGGGCCGAAATCGGCGCAGATTTCCACTTGGAGTTTGACATGTGGATCGAATTTGCTTCAGTGCTATACAGCTCATCCACGTTCGTCGACGGATCGAGGTTCACCTGGATGCTTGAAACCATGGCGTCCATCACGCTGAGCAGCTCTTCTTTCGCATCGATCAGTCGTGTCTTCGTCATCGTGAGCAGCGCTTTGTGGTGGTCTTGCACTGCAGAAAGATTCACTGCCGAGCTTCGCTTGGGCGGCAAACTCAATGCTTGAATGACTTGAATTTTTCGGAGAGCTGCGTACGATTGCAGCATCGGCTGCACGAAAGAGCTTCGACCAACTGGCAGCGAGTGACTAATGCGTTTGCGGAGATCTCTATAAATCCGTCTTCGGACTTCAAGCGACCACCAGACAAACACTTTGCGCACGAGGAACTTCTGGAAAAGCGGGATCCCGGTGAGCAGCAGCGAGAACATTTTACTTTCAAGAATCCACTGCGAGATCGGGATCGCCTCGCCGACAATGTCGTCGCCACTGTTGTTCGCGTGATGCACGAGCGAGGACGCCGACATGATGTAGTAGTCGCCTGCTTCGGGTTTCAGCATCGAGTCGATTCGCTCCAGGTTGTACGGCATGTATCGGATCGACGGGTCCACGAGCTTGGAATCAGACGACGACACCAGACCAGAAAACTTGAGCGACAGTCGGCCGCTCGCATCCACAGACGACTGGACGTCCGAGGCCTTGGACTTGCGCTTGAAGTAGAGAATGTCGTGCTTGTGCTTTTCGTTCAAAAAGAACAAAACCGCGTCTTCCACGCTCTCTATAGAAGAAGAAGGTGATGATGGCCGCATCGCTTCATTGCTCTGATCCTTCTTCTCTGCCAGTCTGGCGGACTCCAAAGTCGCACCGTCGCTGCTGCTGATTGCGTCGACGCGCCTTAAAGACTGGAACTTTTTCACAAGGCGGTCGTAGATTTCTGGGTTCTTCTCCTGTAGAGACTGCATATGCGCGCTGTTTTGACAGTGACCAATGAGCACAACAACGCCATACAAACAGAGTAACTGTCAATGACAAATGTAACACAATCGACAAGTTTTGCGGTAAGCACGTGCACTTTACCGGCTTGAAAGTTGCTCGCTGGAGCGTGCTGCTTGCGTCTGACTGTTGTTCTTTGGCGACAGCTTGGCGAGTTTGTTGGGCACCCCGCGCGGCGACTCGTGGGTGACTTTGTGCTTTCGTTTGCTCTCATTCAATGACGGCGGAGGATGCGGTAGGACGGGCGGGAACGGCGCCACGCCATCAAAAATGGTCGGAGCAGTCACCAATTTGCGGTGCGATAGCGGAACACGAACAGGCGAGTGCCAGCTCTGCCGCTCTCGCAGCTTTGGGGCTGCTGTTGTTGTCATACTCGCGCTCGCGACGGCAGCTTCTTTTTGGTTGCTGGCCTGCTTTTTCGATACGACGGAGGGATCGGAAGCGACGGTTGCATTCTGGACCGTGAACGCCACGGACGGTCGCTGCTGCAACGCCTCCAGCTCTGTCGGATCAATGTATCGAGGCGACATGGCGAAGCTCATATCGACGTCCACGCGGTCTGTATCTGTATCTTCATCTAGATCACTGCGTGGGCCCGTATCCATATCGCTAACCAACGCAACCACCGGTTTGTTGCTCCTCCTTGCAGCGCCTTCGAGTGCTTTCCGCGCCAGCCGTCGCGTGCGCACTGCCGGTCCGGTCGCTGCGATCTCGAGACCCGCGCGGTCGCCGCCTCCGCCGCTGGCCGAATGCTCTCTCTGCGCTCTGCTGGCGTCTCTCTCGCTCATGTCCTCATATTCACTCTCATGCTCTCACTCATGCTGCGTGATGCGCGTGTGGAGTGACTGCTGCTGATCGCCTTCTGCTGCTTGATGCACCGCAACGTGTGCACAGGAAAAAAGGAAATCTGAAAGCATACGGCAAGCCAAGCCGAGGGTTTTACCCAATTTGGGTTGCTGTTCCCACTCACTCGGGTTTTGCCCAATTTGGGTTGTCGCTTTTCACAGGGAAAAAGAAATCGTCGATTTGAATACAGGCAAACCTCCCAGATTGATACACCACAAAAAATACATATCCCCTCAAAACAGATTATAGTGTGTGACCAATAACATTGTCACGAATTGTGACAATTGTGGCATTTAAACTGTGTTGCCACACAACCACCCATCTCTGCCTTCGTCCGCAGCCACCCACGACGCATTTGCCCACACAACCAAGTTGGCATTGAATAGCGCAA
>JAASFU010000987.1:0-12264 GCA_023333955.1 Globisporangium paroecandrum | reverse complement strand
TCGAGCTGCGATTTCACCACGAGATTGTTCTAATGACGTTCTCTAACATACTAAAAAATTTCGTCCGCAAACGCAAAACTCGAAAAAAATCCACATAATTCAATTTTTTTTGCTGTCCTTAACTTTTTGACGTGCACTGTATTAGCTGAAACGAAAGGTCGCTTGAAAGGACGCTTTCTATGTTATAAACCATTTTTCCATCATTCAACTGAAATCGTCAAGCGGAGTGTGTGTCAGTGTCAATGTTCATTCGTGCTGACTTTCTGCAAGAGCCGGAAGACGAATCCCATGGGTTCCAGCTGGCGACCTGGCGTCGCGCCTCTGCGGATGACCGCCCGCTCTGGAGCAAGAGAGTAATGGATTGTATTGGGGCATCATGCTCTGAGGCGCCCTGCTGGCCGTGCGGAAGCTCTTCCGCCCATCTGGTGAGAGTGGTGTGTGCGCGAGAGAGAGAGAAAGCGCGCGGACGTTTGCGTTTGTGTCCAGCTGCGCTCAACCTCCCAGGCTCACATGATTCTATCGCAAGGCATGGTTTGATTGAGCAGTGGCCGATTTGGCAATCCGCGTTTTCCGCCCCGTTGCGCGCCCGCTCTTTTTTTCGTTGAACCCACTCGCTCTGCTCTCGGCTCTCGCTCGCTCGCTATCTCATTCTTCAATCAGACCCGCGTGTGACAGCATCACCCACGAAAACCTTTTTCTGCGTGACAGGATGGCCCAGGTCGACGAGCAGAGCGCGAGCGAGTTCCAGCGCGCCAAAAGCTTCTGGCAGACGCGCGCGACGCGATCGGCGAGTCGTGAGGACGCGTCGCCACCGACACTGCAAGCGCCGGCGCCAGTAGTGCCTGGCAAGAGAGGAAATGGTGGCAATGTGAAGACGACGACAACGACTACTGCTGCTGCTATTGCCAAGCCAGAGCAAGTAGAGACCAAACACGCCGCGCCACCGTCTGCAACGAAAGTCAAGGAGTCTGTGTCATCGTCTTCTTCGAGCTTTGCGAAGCGCGTTGCGCCGTTTGCAAATGCGAAGACCTCGCAGGTTGTGATCCCGCCCGCGTTTGCTGCTGCAGCGACTTCAGCTCCTGCTGCACCGACCAAAGCTCCTGCTGCTATCAAAGTTCCTGCTGCTCCTGCTACTGCCACATCACCTCCTCCTGCGTCGATTGCCCCTGCGAATGATTTCCGTCCTTCAGTTGTGTCAGCTCCAGCTGCGTCGCCTTCGACGCCTGCACCGGATCGCACGATGCCACCGACGCCATCGCCAAGCATCGATCCAGTTGAAAAGACAGCAGGTGACGATTCAGCTGCAATCGCGAGCAAAAGCGCACCGACGACCGTTGTGAACAGCATGTTCAAGACGCTCACCGAGACCAAGCTCTTTGGTAGCACCAGCAGCAACAGCAACGATGCGCCGAAAGAGAAAGAACCCAAGGACGCGTCACCTACTGCGTCTACTTCGCAGATGACGCTGCCAGGTCTGCAAGTGCAGCTTCCCGATATGAGCAGCTGGAAGGAGAAGATGAAGAGCTACAGCAACAAGTCGAAGGGCTCGGGCGCCTCGATGCGAGGACTCTCGTTCGCCACCATCTCGTCGTCCTGGAAGAGCATGAGCACCATGTCGACGTCGAGCGACAGCAATAACTCGCCAACGAAAAGCTCGAGTCCGAGTGCAGGGGTTGGATGTGCGAAGCAGAACATCCACAACCCAAGCCACGGTCGCACCAAGACGCATGTTAACCCGCTCTCTACGGGCAGTCCGTACGGAGAGCTGATCGTCGCGGAGGTCTTGGCAGCCAAAGACCTCACGGTGGGCGACTTTATCCAGGGCGAGAGCGATCCGTACGTCGTCGTGTGCTACGAAGGCAACGAGAAGCAGTCCTCCGTGTGCAATGACACACTCAATCCGATCTACAACGAGCGCTTTGTGTTCTGGGTGCCGTCGTCGCCTACAATCGACGACCAGCTCGTGAGCATCACGGTCATGAACAAGAACCTGGTGGTCCCGGACGAACACCTCGGAGAAGTGCACATTTCGCTCGCGATCCCTGTGAACGAGGCGTTCGACGAGTGGTACCCGTTGGTGAAAGAAGACGGGACCAAGAAGGGATCCGTGCGCATTGGCGTGCGCCGCATGGTGCTGACGTCACCCTCGTTGCTCCTCGCGGCGCAATCACTGGCAGCGCAGGAGCGCAGTTTGAACGACGACGACTTGAGTGCACACGGCTCGACGATCCCAGAGCTCTGGTACGGGTTCGCGGAAGCGCAGGAGCCGGTCTTCGAGGACGGTAAGCCCAAGCAGACGGACGCGATCGCGAGCAAGCTCAACAACTTCAGCCGCCGCTTCATCGGTGTTGGGCTCACATCGTCTGGGGATAGCAGCTCTCGACGAGACGTGTTCTAAGGTAGCGTTGAGCTCTCTCTCTCATTAATGCGTGCGAGTCTCGCTTATTTATATTCTATACCGTAACAAACCAAACCATGCGTGCGCCATATCATTATGTACGAATCTCTCGAATTACCTCCAGCATCCAATTCAGTACATGACGTGCGGCGCGGCGTTTGTCCGGAGCAGCTCGGCGTCGGCGTCGGCGTCGACCATCTCCGCGACCAGCTCCTGGAAGCGCACAGTCGGCTCCCAGCGCAGCAGGCGCTTGGCCTTGGCCGCGTCGCCGATGAGCAGATCCACTTCCGTGGGGCGAAAGTACTTTGGGTCGATGCGCACGACCACGCGGTTCGCGTCGTTCGCGTCCACGCCGATTTCGTCGAGCGTGCCACGCGCGCCTTTCCACAGCAGCTTCATGCCCACGCGCGCGAATGCGAGCTCGATGAACTCGCGCACGCTGTGGCACTCGCCCGTCGCGACCACAAAGTCCTCGGGCTGCTCCTGCTGCAGCATGCGCCACATGCAGTCCACAAAGTCGCGCGCGTGGCCCCAGTCGCGCTTCGCCTCGAGGTTGCCCACGTACAGACACTCCTCCACGCCCGCGTGGATACGCACGACGGCGCGCGAGATCTTGCGCGTGACGAATGTGGGGCCGCGCCGCGGACTCTCGTGGTTGAACAAGATGCCGTTCACCGCGAACATGCCGTACGCCTCGCGATAGTTGACCACGCTCCAGTATGCAAACTGCTTGGCGACGCCGTAGGGCGACCGCGGGTAGAACGGCGTGCCTTCGTTCTGCGGACACTGCTGGATCTTTCCATAGAGCTCGCTGGTGGACGCCTGGTAGAACTTGGTGGTCTTCTCCATGCCGCAGTTGCGGATGCAGTTGAGCAGTCGCAATGTGCCCATCGCGTCGACATCCGCCGTGTACTCGGACATCTCGAACGACACCTTGACGTGCGACATCGCGCCGAGGTTGTATACTTCGTCCGGCCGCACTTTCGCGACGATCTGGCACAGATTCGACGAGTCCGTGAGGTCGCCGTAGTGCAGGAACAGGCGCACGTCGTTCAGGTGCGGATCGCGGTACAGGTGCTCGATGCGCGCCGTATTGAACGCCGACGAGCGCCGGATGATGCCGTGCACGATGTAGCCTTTCGCGAGCAGCAGTTCGCTCAGGTACGACCCGTCCTGGCCTGTGATGCCCGTGATGAGGGCGACGCGCGCGGGCTGTTGCTTGTCGACGACGGTATCATTGCTTTCCATGGCATTGACGCTCTGTGGTTGAGGCACTGCTGCTGCTGCTGGTGATGATGAGGACGATGGAGATTGGTTGGCTGCGGCTAGGCGGATGGCACTGCTATCATTATTGCTGCTGCTGTTGGTACTCGTAGCCGAGTGGGCTTGTCCAGAGGCAGTCGTCATGGCCTCAGAGCGCTGCGTCTTCTACTTGTGAGCTGGCAAATCGCGATCTAAGCACCGCTTCGCAACCTTCGTCCAGCCGCCGCCTACCGACCACTTTCCATGCTTCTTGGTGGTGTTGTGTGCAATGCTGTCTGCCGATATCTTTCCATGGTTTTCAAAAGAGGAAAACTTTTTCGCACTCAGAAATCCGGCATACCGGTTTGCACATCGTCTTTATTTTTCGTAACGCGGCAATTTCTATTTCTAAAGTTTCTATGCCTCAAATTTGTCTCTTGACGGCAACAAAAAGAGGATGAGCCAGCCAACAAAGCGCTTTTTTGATGGGTGGGGCAGCTTCAACACAATCGACATAGAAATAGAAACGCTTTCTATGTCTAACCGCTGGCTTCGCGCGCGCTGATTGGCCGAAACCCATTGCGCGGAATCACTGGCACCGGTTCGGCCATCGTTGGTGTTGTTTGCGTCGAGCCGCTGGGACGTGGAATCACGACAGCGCGCCCACCAAGCAAAGCAACAAGAAACAGTCGCGCGCGCTCGACGGGCCCGTCATTCGATCTTTCGGCTCCGACCCCACAAGTCACTCAAGCTTCAAGTTCCTGTACCTCTCGTCTCTCTACCTTCAGAATGGCTGACGCGATCGACAACGAATGGGTGGACGGCCGCTCCGCCATCGACATCTTCGTCAAGAAGAACAACGGCGTCGGCTACACCTACGACGATCTCATCCTCATGCCTGGTGAGTTTCCCCAAGCCGGATTACGCAAAAGCGAGGCGGCATGCTGCGCGATTGCTTGCGCTGCGGTAATGCAGACTGCAGTGGTACTGCTGCCTGCCTGCCTGCTGCAGGTGTGGATTGGATGGCTGTCGACGGCGACTGATTGACGTACTGTTGATGTTGAAGTTGCTTGAGATGAGCCGGCGACCGGCAGGCAGGCAGTCAGAGAGTGGTCGCTGCTTGGCTGCTTCGGTCACTACGCGCCTGCTGCTGCAACCAAGAGACGCGGCAGCGCGGTGCTGCAGTGATGCGACCACAGCGCTGCTCTGCTGCTACTGCTGCTGCTGGTGTATCTGCAGCAGCATACCATAGCTTCACTCCTCATGCAACTCTAATTCGCGATTTGTACTGTCATGCTGACCATTTAGTTTTCGTTTTGATTTGTTGCTTGCAGGACACATCAACTTTGGCGTGGACGCGGTGAAGCTCGAGACCAAAATCTCGAAGAACATCTCGCTGCGCCTGCCGCTCGTGAGTTCGCCGATGGACACGGTCACGGAGCACGCGATGGCGATCGGCATGGCGCTGCACGGCGGCATCGGGATCATCCACTACAACATGACGATCGAGGAACAGGTGAAGGAGGTGCGTCTCGTCAAGAAGTTCAAGAACGGGTTCATCACGGACCCAAAGTGCCTCTCGCCAGACCACACGCTCGCGGACGTGGACCGCATCAAGGCCGAGTTTGGCTTTGCCGGCATCCCGATCACCAAGGACGGCAAGGTCGGCAGCGTGCTCGTGGGTATCGTGAGCAACCGCGACATTGACTTCATCGAAGACCGCTCGACTAAGCTGAGCACGGTCATGTCGACGGACCTGATCACGGCGCCAGAGGGCGTGTCGCTCTCGGAGGCGAACAAGATCCTCAAGGAGAGCAAGAAGGGCAAGCTCCCGATCGTAAACGCGCGCGGCGAGTTCCTCTCGCTCATCTCGCGCCGCGACCTCGTGAAGAACCGCGACTTCCCACACGCGTCCAAGGACGCGAACAAGCAGCTGCTCGTCGGCGCGGCCATCGGCACGCGTCCAGCGGACCGCGATCGCTGCACGGCGCTTGTCGGCGCGGGTGTGAACCTGATCGTGATCGACTCGTCGCAGGGTGACTCGACGTTCCAGATCGACTTGATCAAGTGGATCAAGGCCACGTACCCACACATTGACGTGATCGGCGGCAACGTCGTGACCATGGCGCAGTGCAAGAGCCTGATTGAGGCCGGCGCGGACGGTCTCAAGGTCGGTATGGGCGTCGGCTCAATCTGTACCACGCAGGAAGTGTGCGCTGTCGGCCGCGCGCAGGCGTCGGCTGTGTACAACACGGCGCGCTACTCGCGCCAGTTCGGCGTGCCAGTGATCGCCGACGGTGGCATTGGCAGCTCGGGCCACATCATCAAGGCTCTATCGGTCGGTGCTTCCGCGGTCATGTGCGGTTCGCTCTTCGCCGGCACTGAGGAGGCGCCAGGCCAGTACTTTTTCCAGGATGGCGTGCGCCTGAAGAAGTACCGCGGCATGGGCTCGATTGAGGCCATGACCCAGGGCTCGTCGAAGCGCTACTTCGCGCACTCGGCCGCCGTCAAGGTCGCGCAGGGCGTGAGCGGTGCGGTCGTCGACAAGGGCTCGCTCAAGAAGTACATCCCGTACTTGCAGCAGGGCATCATGCACGGTCTGCAGGACTTGGGCCAGACCACGCTCGCGAATGTGCACACGGCGCTCTACAATGGCGAGCTCCGCTTCGAGCTGCGCACGCCAGCGGCGCAGCGCGAGGGCAACGTCCACGGTCTCTACACGTACGAGAAACGATTGTACTAAGTTACCCTCGGACGAGCCGGCCCAGCCATCTACTCTATTTTACGACAGACGGTCGTGAGGAGAGCCATACCAAGCCTATTGTATGATTGATTAGCTAGCAGCAGCAGTGAGTGAGTAGTTGGAGACTGCCTTCCGCTCAAACAATATTATACTTTCCCGCCGCCATGTTGTGTCTGCTTGAAGCATTTGCTGTCTGGTCGTCAAGTGTTGGTCGTCTGAAACGGATGGACAGCAGCGGCCAAAGAAGCAATGCAAGAGCACTCATGGCGGTTTTTTTCTCGCGTCATGCTGGACTCGCTTGCGCTTTGCGTGGCACTCGGCGAAGCGCCATGCTGCACGAAGCGGAGGCTGCAAGGCGAGCGAGATTGAGAGCAGCACATGCGGGCTTATTTACTTATTTAATAGAATAGACTTATCATTCATTCATTCGCTTGCACTTCAACTTGGACTCCTCGTTCATCCATTCATCTCACATGCCGAACTCAAATTCGTATCGCCGTGTGCTGGCGCTCGTGTTGGCGGTGTCGGTGTGAGCGTGGGCGCTGTTCTTCAGCAGTGTCGTCCGGCGCTCCAGCAGCGTCGCGCGCGTCGCGTCCTCTTCGATCTCGAGCTGCACGGGACCCTGGAGCCGCGCGAGGATCTCGGCAAACGTCGGCCGCTTGCCCGGCTCGTCCAGCAGGCAGTCCGTGATGAGCTTCCGCCGGTTCGCAAGACACGTCGGCGGCAGCGTCGGCCGCAGGTTGTTGTGCGCGATGCGCATCAGCACCTTGAGTCCGTTCTCCTCCAGCTCGTTGTACGGCGTGTTGCGCGTCTCGAGCTCCGTCAGCACGATCCCAAACGAGTACACGTCCGCGGCGGGACCGTATCGGTCATTGCGGATGATCTCCGGCGCGAGCCAGAACGGCGTCCCGACCAGCGTCGTGAGCGCGTCCACACCCTTCTTGTACCGTCGACTGAGCCCAAAGTCGCCAACGTTGCAGCCGTAGGTCGCCGAGCAGAGCACGTTCACGCTCTTGAGGTCGCGGTGCACGATCGGCGGCTCCTGTGAGTGCAGGTAGAGCATGCCCTGCACCACGTCGATCGCCATCTTCAGCAGCGGGTCGGCCCACGTGAAGTTCTTGCCAATGTTCGAGTGCAGCACGCTGTGCATGTCGCCGTTCTCCAGGTACTCCATCACGATGCACAGGTTCGAGTAGTTGTCCCAGCTCGCGCCAATAAACTGCACAATGTTCGGATGGCGCAGACACGACATGAGCACGATCTCTTCGCGGAAGCTCTCGATCGCGGCTTCCGTGATGTTCTCGCGCCGGATGCGCTTGCAGACGACCATCGTGCCCAGGTACTTGGCTTTGATCACGTCACCCATCGCCCCGCGTCCGATTGCCTGCAGGAACTTTAGATCTGCGAACGGGATCCGGAAGATCTCGAGCGCCTTCATCTCTGGCACGTCCAGCACGTGTTCGACCACCTGTTTCTCTTCGTCACCGGCCGGTTCGTTCATGAGCGCCGCCTCCGCCTTGTTCAGCGACGATTTGAGCTTCTCGTTCTCCTTCTCGACCACGAACGTCGACAGGAACGACCTCCGGTTCGTGAGATCCGCCGAGCGGCTTAGGATGAAGAGCAGCACGACCGCGAAGCCGTACGAGAACGTCGTCATCCACTCGATCTGGATCGAGAACAGGAACACGACAAACATGTACGTGATCACGGCGCTGAAGCCCACGACCATCACGTACACAAACTCGAGCCGGATCGAGATCACAAAGATGAAGCTGAAGAGCCACGCAAAGCCCGTGAGGATCTGCGTCAGCGCACCGGCATACAAATACGTCGCCACTTTGATGAACTGCAGCTGGTCGTGGGTCTTTGCGATCAGTTGCGCTGGCGTCAGCGGCTTTGTGGTATTCGCGGCAGTCAAATCAACCGTGACGCCCGCCCAGCTGCCACTTCCACTTCCACTGCCGTCAATCGCGACATTCGTGATATTGGTACTCGTGATGTTCTGCGGCGCCGTGTTGATCGCGTTGCACTGGAGTCGGTTCTCGACGATGCTGCTAAACTGCTCGAGCGCCAACTGACCGGCGTGCGAGAGCCAGATCTGGAACGTGAAGTTGAAAAGCACGACGATCAGACACGCCCAGAACCGCCAGCGCTTCTGGAACGGGTTCTTGCGCCTGGGCAGGAACGCGAACGGCACGGCGACGAGTAGGTACGACCACTGCATCCACGTGGACGCCGGCGCCGCCGAGAGGATGAACTGGTCCATCTTCTTGAAACCCGACGGCGGCAGCACGGAGAAGAGCAGCAGCACGAGCAGGTGCACGAGCATGAGCAGCAGGATGTGCCACCGCGCGCGAGAGAACCAGTTGATCGCCGTGTACTCCTGGTAGAGCTTCTCCAGGTTCCGGTCGAGGAAGAAGCGCGTGTACCTGTTGAACACCTGGTAGTTGGGCTTCACGAGCGTCGCGTCGATGTACCGGATCATCTTCTCGTCGACCTTCACGAGCCCCGTGCTGTCGGCGACCACGCTCTTCGCGTCGATCTGCGAGTGGCCGTCGTCGTTGTCGTTGTCGTCGTCGTCGTCGCTGTGTCCACCACCACCGTCATATCCGCCACCGCTGCCGCCTGTGTTCGTGAAGTCTGCATGACCGTTCGCGTCAAAGATCGGCCGTGGGCCGCCGTTGTTGCGCGTGAGCCGCGCTCTCCTCTGCGCGCTGCTGCGGTCCCGCATCATCTGCATGGGCTTCATCAGCGCCGAGCTCACCTTCGCCGCCGGACGCTGCTGTCGCTCATTGTGGCGATGAGGATGATGACGCCCTGCGCCATGCCGATGCTTTGTGCTGATGTGATGAGTCTCTTCCGTGTTCAGAGACTCCTCATATTGATAGAACGGCTCGCGCTTGCTCTGCTTCCCCGGGTGCTGCGGACCGTAGTGGTACAGCCCGTGCTGACGGTTGTGATGGCGCTGCTGGTCGTGATGGCGCTGGAGGTTGTCCTCGCGGTAGCCCTGGCTGTCGGGCGTCGTGTTCTCGTCCGAGCCAGCGCACGTGACCGTGTCGGTCTCGGAGAAGCGCACACTGAGGAGCTGCTTTCGGTCTCTCTGCTCTCCGTACGCGCGCGGCTTCTCTTCGTTCTCGCCATTATCGTCATCCGAGTCTGTGTCGTGTCTGTGGTACTTGGTCTTGTGCAGCACTGGGCTGCGGTCGTGGGGAGGAGCGTCCGCCGGCCAGTCCTCCTCGTCTTCGTCATCGTCATCGTCATCGTCATTGTCGTCCTCTTCTTCTTCTTTCGCGGCGTCATGATGGCGGACGACGGGTCTGTAGGTGAGAGGGGGAGGTGGTCGCCCAATGCGGCGCATGGGCGGCGAGCGCTCCTCGTCCTTCTCCTCTTCCTCGCCGTCGGGTTCTTCTTTCACGTGGCGGCGATGCGCCTCCACGAGCGCCACCATGGACGTGTCCTTGCGCGCGCGCCGCAGGAGCGCCATGCTGCTTCCGTCCTTGCTTCTTGCTTCCCCAGCTTTTGATTTGGAGTGTTTCTCTCTGGATGGATGCAAATGTAGGGACAGAGCCGTAGCAAAGGGAGTTTGACCTGCGCCAAGAAATGGCTGGCAAAAAAGACATTCAATACGACAGGTGGCTCGAATCCTCTCTATCTAGGGTGAAACTCACAGGCAAACTGCGGCTTTTGTTAGGGGTTGTATGGGATTCAGGAAAATCGGGCGTGAAAAAGGGCGGTTAGGGGCGAAATCGAGTCACAGGCTCCATTTTTGCGGGTTTGCGATAGATCTGTTGTTTTGTATGGGATCGGTGGGAAAAGAGGCCATCTGGTGCAAAGAAAGTGCGCTTGGCTGTGAGTTTTAGGGGATAGAGAGAGGTAATTCCGGCATTCTAAGAAGGGTTTGCGTTGGATAGGGTTTCGAAAAGAGATTTTGCAAATTTTTTGAAAGCAAAAAGCATTTTTTCAAAATATGGGAAAAAGAGCCCAAAAATAGAGAACGATGCCACCCAAGTGCCCAAACTAATAACCCACTCACCCTGTTCTATATATCTGGGTTTCTGGGTGACGATACCGTTTGAGAGAACTTCCATCCAACCATCCATTCCACCCGCGAAGAGCTGCGTGCCATTTGCCTTGCTCACAGTCGGTTGCCAGGAGGGAGCAGGTCGATCAGCAGACCAAGCAAGCAAGCAAGCAAGCAAAACAGGCTAGCAAACCAAACAAGCATGTCGGTGGCGAAGCGAAGACGCGAGGCTGACGCCATGAAGGACATCATGAAGTCGGCGGACGAGCCGGAGAAGAAGCAGAAGGTGGCGATCGCCGGCGGCAGCGGCTTCATCAACCGCCAGCGCGTGCTCGTGTTCTCGTCGCGCGGCATCACGACCCGCTACCGCCATCTGCTGGACGACTTCCGCAAGCTGCTGCCGCACCACAAGCGCGACGTCAAGCTCGACGCCAAGGACACGCTGCACGTCGTAAACGAGATCGCCGAGATCAAGGGCTGCAACACCACGATCTTCCTCGAGGCGCGCAAGCGCCAGGACCTGTACATGTGGGTGAGCCGCGTCGGAACCGGCCCATCGGTCAAGTTCCTCGTACAGAACGGTGCGTTGCTAATCGATTTTCCTCCATTGATTGATGCTGCTCTCATGATATGACGCGCTGTACTGATGCTTTTATTTCTCTCTTTGCTTCATATATAGTGCACACGATGGACGAGCTGAAGATGACCGGCAACGCGCTGATCGGCTCGCGCCCGCTGCTGACGTTCGACAAGGAGTTCGACACGCTGCCGCACTTGCAGGTGGTGAAGAAGCTGTTCACGCAGGTGTGGGGGACACCGAAGGGCCATCCGAAGAGCAAGCCGTTCATCGACCGCGTCATGAGTTTCTACTACGCGGACGGCAAGGTCTGGTGCCGCAACTTCCAACTGGCAGACGAAGCCGACACGAAGAAGATCGAGCAGGCGGCGCTCCACCGCGGCGAGGACCTCGTGCAGCTTATCGAGATTGGACCGCGCTTCGTGATCACGCCGATCAGAATATTCGACGGCAGCTTTGGCGGCCAGACGCTCTACCAGAACCCACGCTACGTGTCGCCCAACGAGGTACATTATGTTATTTCTACTCCACTTGTTACGAAATGAATGAGTCGCTCACGCGAGGTTGCTTTTGCTTTGTGTTTTTGAACAGACCCGACGAGATGCCAAGATGGACAAGCGCGACCGCTACGTGTCGCGCAAGACCGCGGAGGCCGGCCGCACGGCGCGCAAGCCGGAGCGCGTGCACCCAGAGGACAAGTTCGCGGACGTGTTTGCCGGCACGGGCAACTAAGTTACAGGCTGAATTGGCATGTGGTACTCGACTGGCTCTTGTCCTTGTGTGTAAGCTGTTCATGCAGCCAGCTACATTGCCAGGCTTTAAGGCAAGTTTGCAAGAGAGAGAAAGAGAGAGGCTAGCGTTGGAGACGCAAGCAGACCTCCGCGGTCGAAGACGCATGCATGCACATAACAACTACTTACTACATATAGACTCCCACTTTGTTCTTCGCTATCGTGCCCAGCAAGCAGCAGGTGTACCTGCGCATGCGTCCATCGTTCGTTCCTATCCCTTCCATGTCTCTTCGATCAGCCGCTCTTTGTGGGACTCAGGGAAATGCCTTTTTAAAATAAGGAAATTCCCCGATCCCTACTTAAATCAAGAGTAGAATCAAGCGGAGAGCCTCTATACATTATAAAGAGGCTGTCACCTCCATTGCATCACAGCTTGAAGCGCCCTATCAAGGTGCTCGCTCTCACTTCAAAAGCAGGCGGACAATCGGGAACGAGCCGAGAGCCGAAGCAAGGACAACACACGTTTCGCCTGTGTGCGCTTATCTATTAGCT
>JAASFU010000986.1:0-12267 GCA_023333955.1 Globisporangium paroecandrum | reverse complement strand
TTTTTCGCCGAAAGCAGTCTCATTCGACTGCTTTCGTGATTGGCTATAAAACGAGGCCTTTTTTCTTTTCTGAATCGTGTTATTGGCCAATATATCCACAGAAGTCACCATTTTCACGTTTTATTGGCGCGCACTGTACAAAACGCCAAAGGGTTCACTTTCGTCACTATGGACGGTATTTTGGCACAGATTCGTGAAAACTACTTTGTGCCAAAATGCATTGTGATAGTGATGAAAGCGAATAATATTGAGATGTGTATACTTTGGCGACAGCGTGCATTTTGGCACAGATTCAAATAGCGCTCCTCGATAGTGAATCGTACGAGGTTATTGCACGAAAATAGGAAGGCGAATGGACCTTCTGGAGAGTCCCTTTGCTCCCGCAACTTTACACCTGTCAAAGCCCTGACCTGTCAGGTCATCGCAGCTGTCACAGGCTTCCAGCCTTTCACGTGACCGAGCGCGATTGCTAATCCGGAAACTGAACATCCATTCCAGGCAGACACACACTCGATGAGGGTAGCATGTTTATTCCGCCCCAGTCACACGTTGAAGATCAGAGGGCCTCGGCGTGAACAGCTTTTCAGCCTGCTGGCCGGAAGCCGAAAGGCAGGAGGAATGATACACGAAGAGAGAGGAAGTGAAATTGGAGGCGAGAGAGCCAAAACAAAGTCAGGGGTAGAGGAGAAATGGAGCGTGATGATCAGATGCACCAAGAAACGCAAGAGCTTGCTGGATGCCGACCGGTATCAAAAGACCCCCTATTGCGTGCAGCAAACGTGTAAGCACAATGAATGAGCTGGTGATGCAAATGTGGCATTCGTGGTGTTGCACGTTTGCACGTTTGCCATTCGGCATTCGCTTCAGCATCGAGACAGGCGCTGCTGGTTTGGTTTGGGTTCGTTTTTGCACTTTTGTATGCTTCAGCCTTTCACTTGGCTCTCTTTGAAGCAAAAGCTTATTCACTTGAAGAGAGTATGCCAATCGTTTTGCAGAACAGGGTGAGGAGTTTGGGAACATGATTCCAAAATAAGGTTAAATCTCTTGAATTATGTATAAAAGTACGGTGAAGTACACAAATTAATGAAGGCAGCACAATAATTGTGTACCCTGTTTTGAGAAATCAGGCCGTGATCGCCAACAAAGCTGGTCGATGTGTCATGTTCCCTGGTTGAACTTGGGTGGCGGACGACGTGTCCATCCCCTTTCGTCCAGCCGCTGCTTTGCTTCAACGCTCCGTGAGTGAGTGAGTGTATAAAACACGAATCGCTCCACCCGATTGCACTCGCAGTTTGTATGCCGCCATCTCGCGATCACCGTAAGTTTCCGGCTGTTTTCGGAAGTGACGAGAGTGCATCACAACGAACTAACGCTTTTCAGTACACTGCTCGCATCTCAGATGAAGAGCGCAATTAAAAAGCGAGTTGGACAAATAGCAGCAAAGCAGGTACAAGTTACAAGTTGGATGGAGCCTGCGATGCTTCACTCCAGAGAAAGTTCTAGTGATGGCCCCGTCAATAATACCAGCATCGTAGCGCGCACATATGTCGCGCCAGAATTACAGCATTTGCATGGTTTGTCCTCCATCGTCTTGGTAACGCAGCTTCAAGACCATCATCATCTCCATTTTCCACCCATTTGACAGCATTTACAGTACAACAGTTCAAACAAGCACTGTCTTAAGTTATATACAAAGGAGATCCTTCCTCAAAACCCTACCCGCTCCCTTTTTACGGAGTTTTTGGGTACAGCTCCCAATTGTGAACGTCAACAACGCCCAACGTTGCGCTCCTGTATCAGCGAGCGCCACTGTGCCAAGCCAAGCCAAGCCAAGAGCTCCCCTTTCTGTCTTCTGTTGGCTCTCCACCACCGCACGCCGGATCCGCCTGCACGCCGCCCACGCCACGCGCCGCCCGCCGCCACCGCCGCTGCCACTGCGAGCGTCAGTTTGCAAGTGTCGTCCTCGACCTCAAGTCCCCCCACTCCACTCTTCCCCCCAAGCTTCTTCATCAGCCATGAGCCAAGAAACGTACGTCGGCGCCATCGACCAGGGCACGACTAGCTCGCGCTTCATCATCTTCACGCACGGCGGTGAGATCGTGACGTCGCACCAGATGGAGCACAAGCAGATCTACCCGCACCCGGGCTGGTCCGAGCATGACGCCGAGGAGATCATGACCAACACCAACATCTGCGTGAAGGAGACGCTCGCCAAGAGCAACATCGGCCTGCACCAGCTCGCGGCCGTTGGTATCACCAACCAGCGCGAGACCGCGGTCATCTGGGACAAGCACACGGGCAAGCCGCTCTACAACGCCATCGTGTGGCACGACGCGCGTACCGCGGACATCGTGCACCGCTTGAAGAACGGCGAGGGCGAGGGCTTCCCGGGCACGGGCGGCGACCGCTTCCGCTCGGTGACCGGTCTGCCGATCGCCACGTACTTCTCGGCGGTCAAGATCATCTGGCTGCTCGAGAACGTGCCGGGTCTCCGCGAAAAGGCCGAGAAGGGCGACGCGCTCTTCGGCAACATGGACACGTGGCTCATCTGGCACTTGAGCGGCGGCGTGAACGGCGGCGTGCACGTCACGGACGTGACCAACGCCTCGCGCACGAACCTCATGAGCCTGAGCACGCTCGACTGGAACGACGACATCCTCAAGACGCTCAACATCCCAAAGGCGCTCTTGCCAGCGATCAAGTCGTCGTCGGAGGTGTACGCCAAGGGCCACGCCGATAGCGTCATCTCGGGCGTGCCAATCGCCGGTGACCTCGGCGACCAGCAGGCCGCTCTGTTCGGCCAGACGTGCTTCGCGCCAGGTGAGGCCAAGAACACGTACGGCACGGGTTGCTTCTTCATGATGAACACCGGCACGACGCCGACGCCATCGACCAAGGGCCTCTTGACCACGCTCGGTTACAAGATCGGTGACCAGCCAGCGGTGTACGCGCTTGAGGGTTCGATCTCGTACGCCGGCGCGCTCATCCAGTGGCTGCGCGACAACCTGAAGATGATCAAGGACGCCCCAGAGATCGAGGAGCTCGCCCGCCAGGTGGAGGACAACGGCGGTGTGTACCTCGTGCCAGCGTTCGGCGGTCTCTTCGCGCCTCACTGGCGTGACGATGCGCGTGGTGTGCTTGTCGGTCTGACCGCGTACGCCACCCGCGAGCACATCGCACGTGCGGCGCTTGAAGCCACGGCGTACCAGACGCAGGAGGTCGTGACCGCCATGGAAGCTGACTCGGGCGTACACCTGACCAAGCTCAAGGTGGACGGCGGCATGGTCGTGAACCAGCTGCTTATGCAGTTCCAGTCGGACATCTCGAACGTACCTGTGGTGCGCCCGGTGGTGGCCGAGACCACGGCGCTCGGCGCCGCGTACGCCGCGGGTCTCGCCGTGGGCTTCTGGAAGACCATCGAGGAGCTCCGTGAGAACTGGAAGATCAGCGCCACGTGGGAGCCAAACATGGCCGCCAGCAAGCGCGACGGCTACATGAAGCAGTGGAACAAGGCCGTGGAGCGCACGCTCAACTGGGAGGACAAGTCCAACATGTAAGTAACTGACTGTCTGAGCTTCGAGAGTGTATCCGTTCCGCACCTCCTAAACGAACGAGAGGTATGGCTGTGGCTGTGGTGTGTATGGAATTCGAACAAGGGAATCGTTGGCTAGCGAGCTGGAGTCTGAGTTTGGGTCTGAGGTGCCGCAGTCCAAATTGTGAGTGTCGATACGTATGTAGGAAAAAAAGCAACAATAATTAGGAAAACCCCACCAGCGCCTTGCGTTGCGTCTACATAAGAGAAACACAACGAATGCGTTTTTGCGACAGTGAATGGCTTTGAATTTGCCTGCACCGGCAGGTTACTTGATGGCTGAGCTGTTATTGCTGTTGCTGATGGTGGAGGTGACGGAGATGTTATATTTCTCCAGGAGGCTGGCAAGGCGGTCGATCGAGTACTCCCACTGCGGCTGCTGTCCTGATGATGATGATGATAAGCCATTGCAATTGCCTGTGCTGGTGCTGCCTGTATTCACTACTACTGAGACTGGTGCGTCTGCGTAGCTTGATGAGGACGGCGAGAGCACGCTCTTTGCGGGCAGTTTGTGCTGCAAACGCAGGTCGAAGTTCGAAGACGGTGGTTGCAGCTCCAGGTCACTCTCCTCCTGCACTGAGTCGAGCTGCACGAACCGAGCCAGCGACTGCGAGTTCGCTGGCGCCTGATACGCTGAGCTCGAAGGCGGTGGTTTCATGCTGTGAAGCTCCTCGTCCAGCACCCCCTTGCCGAGCTCGTAGATCCACGAAATCGGCTTGATCTCCGCTGTCAAAGGCGACGACGAGACGCTCGAGTACGGCGAGTACAAAGGCTTGTGCTGCTCCCGCTCGAGCTCGTCGTGCTGGTTGTTGGGCTTTCCCGTCGCAATCGGATGTAGTCTGACCGGGTGACTCGGTTTCTTCTTGCTGTTAATCGGTGGTGCTTTCGCTTTTGTGAAGGAGTGGGGACTCGCTCGGCTCATAGGTTGCTGTTGATTGTGCTGCTGGTTGTGTGACTTCTGAAGGCTCTTCTTGATCGAGCTTTGGCCATAGGCTGACGACGAGGAGGAATTAGGCTGACAAGGACTCGGAGTGGGGAGCGGCTTGGGCTTGTGGCCATTCACCAGCGGCGTCAGGTCCTGCGCGTAGCAGTCCACCATCTTCCGCAGAAAGTGCGTCTTGCGCTGCTGCTGGTGCTGCTCTTGAGACTCGTCACTGTAGTGACGGGTCTTCTTGTCCAGCCCTAGTTCTGGGAGGTGTGTCACTGGCGAGTTCATCTCGCTAGCGACCTGCTGCAGCAACGTCCGGTGCAGCGGAATGGGGATGATTTCTTTCATCATCTTCTTCTTCGTGCGATTCAGTGGCTTGGACTGCAACGTCATGGTGCCATCAGCACTGCTCTCACTTTCTTCTTGCTCTGGACTACTTGTGAAGCTTTTCGCAAGCTGGTGGTGGTATTTGAGCTCTTTCTCCCGCTTCTTGCGCTCCATCGTGAGCTGAAACAACCGCCGTTGCTCGCGCGCGAGCGCTCTCTCGACCGCGAGCCGTTTGGCCTGCGCGCTCTTGCGGTTCTGCATCTCTTGCTGCTGTTGGTGGAGCAGTTCTCGCTGAGCACGCAGCAGCTGGAGCTGGTCTTGGTACTTTGCCTCAGCCTGCACCAGCATGCTAAGCTTTGGCAGCGGAGACAACACGGAATCACTCCCTGGTGTGATTGATGTTGTTGTTATCGTGGTGGCTTTCGACATCACATAGAGGCACGCAGCGCAGAACGCTTGGTCGTCGTCCTCTCTATCCGATGGACTGCCTGGCGCTGCTTCAATCAATCCAAAGCAGCTACAGCAGACGCTCGTCTTCGTCGTGTCTGGTAGTGGTGTCGTCGGCTCCAAAGAGTACTCGGGTTCAGTTTCAACTTGCTGCTGCTGCTGGGCGTAATAATGGGACCTCCACGCATTTTGGATCTCTGTCGCTGCCCGTTCGCGCTCGAGCTCCTCGTCTTCGCCCTCAGCGCTGCTCTCGCCATCGTCACCTTCGTCGTCGTCATCACCCTCTTGGTCATTATCATCCCTCTCGCTATCATCACCAGCAGCGGCGGCTTCAGCAAGCGGTTCGTCGCTCATGTCGTCACATTCGCTCTCTGGATCCTCGAAGACGCCGCCATCCATGCGCATCGTAGCTACTCGCGCGTCGCTGACCGCCTACCTGCCAATTTGAAAAGCATGAGCTGCGATGCGTGTCATCCATTTAGACAGGTGTGGTTATAAATAGCGCCAGACGCTATTTATAATTGGACTGGACCGTATAGTTCAGTCCACCTTTATGAATGGCAGGCAATGCGTGTCATACACATACAATATTGAAGCGCATAGCGATAGTGACTTGCTCATTGATCTCATGGCTGACAGGTGCAATCACACGCCACGACGGCGAGCAATCTCTCAGTCGCGCATTTGCCTGTTGTCTGGAACTGTTCGCTGGTGGTCCTGGTGGTCCTCCTATCTGGAGCCATGAAGTGCGCCAGCAACCCACTTTCGCCTGTCTTTGTCCAACTTGAAGTTCATACCTCTATTTACTGACATGACAAATCTGTAATTCCACAAAAATACTGGTAATGAGGATGAAAACTTCAACATGTCA
Organism: Globisporangium paroecandrum; assembly: GCA_023333955.1. Lineage (NCBI taxonomy): Eukaryota > Oomycota > Peronosporomycetes > Pythiales > Pythiaceae > Globisporangium > Globisporangium paroecandrum. Next base: position 6,102 of record JAASFU010000986.1, on the reverse strand, counting down.
TAAAAGCGAGGGGCACGTGCAAGCCTTGACAGCAGCTCTTCCTTCCTTCTCAACCTTCTTGAAACGCAAGCCACCGCATACGCGGCACTATGCAACCGGCCGCCACGCACGGGCACACCCTCTTCCAAAGCAGCCTTTTGCCTCAAGGCCTCGCTTTTCACTTCGGTGGTCTCGCCTGTCAGTGTCCTGCCTGCCTCAGTGCGGATCTCTCCGTCTGCTTCGCGCTCACCCTCTCGTTCTTTGCGACCGTCGACTACCCGATCGATCGATCGATATCGCCATGTCGACCACCGCTACGTCCATGTCAAGCATGTCACACTCGGTACTCAAGCCCAAACACGCGGACCTGCAGCAGGACGTGGGCATGAAGATCCTGCTCGGCGGCATCGCCAACACCATCGCGTGCAGCATCACGCACCCGATCGACACGATCAAGGTGCGACTGCAGCTGCAGAGCCTCGCACCGCCGCCACTGCCGACTGCTGTCGCTGCTGCTGTTACTGGTGGTGGAAGTGGAGTCGCTGGCTCGGCGGGCGTGCTGCCGACGCGCTACCTGGGCTTTCGCCACGGGCTGTTCACGATCCTGCGAGAGGAAGGCTTCGTAAACGGCTGGTACAAGGGCGTGCAGGCGTCGCTCATCCGTGAGGCATCCTACTCGTCGCTGCGCTTCGGGCTCTACGACGTCGTCAAGGAGATCTACGAGGACAAGGTGTTCCCGAACGCCGGCCCGAGCATCGGCGGTACGACGCCGCTGTACATCAAGCTGCTCGCTGGCGCGACCTCGGGCGCAGTCGGCAGCGCGCTCGCGAGCCCCATGGACCTCGTCAAGGTGCGCATGCAGAGCGACCGCACCGGCGAGCGGTACGGCAACCGCTTCCTCTTTGCGTGCAAGGACATCTACCAGCACGACGGGCTCATTAAGGGCTTCTACCGCGGCGTGGGACCGACTACTTTTAGAGCGATGGCGCTCACGGCCGCGCAGCTGCCGAGTTACGACCACATGAAGGTCGTGCTGCTGCAGTCGCCGCAGTTCGAGGAAGGGCTGGTCGTGCACATGATCGCGAGCATGTTCGCGGGGCTTATGGCTGCGACTGCGTCGTCCCCACTGGACGTGATCAAGACCAAGATCATGAACGAGTGCTCCAAGACGTCGGGCGTGTCGGCCGCGGACTTCCACGCGTCCAGGGGACTCATCCGCAAGGCGTTCATGGACGTCATGCGCACCGACGGGCTGCGCGGCTTCTTCAAAGGCTGGCTGCCCAACTGGATGCGTCTCGGACCGCACACGATCATCACGCTCATGGTCTACGAGGAGCTCCGCGCCATGATGGGACTCAAGCCCGTTTAACCAGCTAAACTGGTTGGCAGTGGGTGTCTGTGTGGATGGATTCATGTGTAGCAAGAGAGCCTTTTGTATCTAGTTTCTTGTATGTAGATCGTGTATATAAGCTCCCTTTGACTAATTTTCCAGCAACAATGATGAGGAGAAAGCAAAATGGGTGTTCTTATAGATATGGTACATTACACTGCTACTTACCACTCCGTGGCATGATGCATGGACTTGACGGATACGGTACGGTTCGGTTCGCTACTGTAGCTCGAAGAGCGGGCCGACGACGCGCGTCTCCCAGCGCAGCACGATGAGCAGCACTTCGATGAGCCAGAAGAGGTTGCTCGGGTCCTCGGTCTCCACTTCACCGCCGTATGAGAGCACGCAGTCCGCGCCGTTCTCGTGATTCTCCACACGCACCCTACACAGATCATTCGACAGCAATAGCAATAACAACAACAACATGGTTAGTTTCATGAACAACAGTATACTGTGAAGCGCAGAATCAGGCTCAGGACACGCAAACGCACCAGTTGAAGGCGTCCTGCCAGAGCTCGCGCTTGCCGATCATCGAGAGGTCGAGCGAGTGGTCGACCACGCGGTTCGGGTCGAGTCCGTGCGTGAGCAGGATCTCGCCGTTCTCGGTCTCGAAGCGCGTCATGAGGAAGAGTGACTTCTGCACCACGTCCAGGTCGGTCTGGTCGAACGTGCGGTAGAAGATCAGGTTGTTCTCGTCCAGGCGTTGCACGACGCTGTAGGAAACGTTCAGGTACGGCGAGTAGAGCTGCGCGAGCTCCTTCGGGTTGGTCAGGAGCGCCCATGACGCGCCGCCGAGCTCCGCGTAGCGCCGGTTCGCGAACGTCTTCTGGAAGCAGAAGCTCATCATGCCGTCGACGATGCGGCGTCGGTCGGTCCACCCGAGCACCGTGCGCGCCGGTGGCTTGAGCCGCTGTCCGTCAATGTACTCGTTGATGCGCGCGTACCCTTCGCGGATGACTTCGAGGCACTCTTCGATGGTAAAGTTGCGCAGGATGGTCACCTCGTTCGATACGCTGGCTTCGCTGCTGCTATTCGTGAGCTTCTTCGTGCCGCCGTCCTGCAGCTGCACATCCACGAGGTGCTGCAGACTGCCGTGCGCCTTGTCGTGGTCCATCTGCAGGCTGCGCAGGTCTTCGTTCTCCTTGTAGAGGTTCTTACGCACGCGCGCGAGCTCCAGCAGCCGCTGCTGGTGCGTGGGGGTGAGCGTCGGCTCGCTCGCCAGCGCGTCCAGATGCAGCGCCGCACGCTGCTCCTGCTCCACGAGGATGCGCTCGTACTCGTCCTCGAGCACGTCCACCTGCGCGCGCAGCTCATTGAGATTGTACTACGACACAAGCGCGCACACACAAGAAGAAGACAACGGTCAGAAAGAGAGAGCATGGGTGACTGAGCGCTTGGGCATACAGGCCACGTACGATCTTCCGGTAGTAGCTGCGCCGCACTTTGCTGCGGTTGCGCTCGCGGCGGTCGAGCTCCACGGGTGTGAGCTGCTCGCCGCTGGTCTCCACTTTCTGCTTCATGGCTGACTGACTGACCCCTCTCTCTCTCTTGAAGATTGGTGAGTGAGCTCTTTGGCGAGTGAGAAGAAGATCAGAGGTGATAAGCGAGAAGGCTGATACTCGCTCTGTCTGTGTGTGTGAGTGAGAGCGTCTCGTAATCTTCGTGTCCTACTGCAGTCGCGCTTCTGGGTACAAGCACAGTCGGACACAGGCGGCAGCGGTGGTCAGTCAATCTGTCAGTCGAGCTGGTGATTCAGCATTCGCAAGTGGCATGTCGAGCCAATCACACACCCGCCGCGCGGGTTTGCAAGCGCGAGAGACAGCTTTGCCAGTCTCATGTGACACAAACGGTTCGAATGTGTAAAATTGATGAATCTCAAATATAATATAGTAATGAGTACTCTGTTTCTGTGCTACTTAACCTTATTTACAAATGTTTTGGCTAGTTTTATATAATAACTTTGACAAAACGCGAGGATGATGAGTGTGAGTGCGGGCATCTGTTGATGGAACGGATGCGTCAATAGCCAGCGATTGCCATCGACAATCGCATCCGCCATCACCGGCGGCTGCATCGAGAGCCTACGCCCCATACAATAGAACCCTGTATTCGATTCGCAAGTGATGGCCGGTTTCGCTAGACTTGAGAACGCGTGAATGCACGAAAGAAAGGATGCTGATTGATAAACCGACAGACTGGCTGACTGACTGGGCGTCTGTGAGTGCAACTGCGTGAATGCGTCGATAGATGATTCCGCTGTGCCACTTTTTATTATGTGACTGACTGATAATGACAATGATGATAAAGATGATGATGATGATGATACCCTCTCAAATCAAGATGGGGTGTGGTGGTGGTTCTGAGGAAGCTCCTCGCTTGCCCTCGAGTCCCAGCTTACTCTCCCAGCGGAGCGCGATCAACAGGTTCTCAAACAGCCAGAACGATGGACTGCGGTCGCCCATGTTGTTCATGATGCCGCCGTGCGCGACTCGTATGCGACGCGTGCTCGCCTCACCACCGTCGCCCTGCATCTCAAACGCCGCCACTGCGTCCACGTCGTCCGCAGCGCTCTCGTCCTCCCGCTCATTGGTCTCTTCCACGCTCAGCCAGTACATGGACTCTCGCCATATCTTCTTCTTATGCAGCGTGTACTCGGACATGGACTCCATGTGCAGCTTGTGCTCGGTTTTCTTAAGACCCTTGCAGATGATGAGACAGCCACCGTTGTTGCCGCGCGGGATGCGCGTCATGACGATCAGCGCGGTCGTGATCGAGTCCTCGCCCTCTTTCTCCATCGTCCGGTACAGAACGTAGCTATTCGAGTCGAAGACCTGCATCACGTGGAACCGTACGTGCAGTGTGCGTGCGTAGAGCTCGCTGTGTCGCCCGGGCGACGTGAGCGTCTCCCACGCCTGGGTCGCGACGTCGCGGACGCACTTCGTCGTCATTGTAAACTGCTTCTCAAAGTAGAACCGGAACGCGTCTTCCTCAACAATGTGCGAGCTTTTCCAGCCGAGCACCTGGTTCTTCGCGGTCATCTCCTGCTTCTTGGCAAGAAAGCTCTCCACTTGGCTCAGTGCGTCCTGCGAAAAACCCGAGAACGCCTCGAACGACATCTCGTCCATGATCAGCACGGGTGACGGGAAGCGCACGGTCTCGGGATTTCGGCTGCTCGCATGCGCCGAGTGGTCCATCTGGAATAGGAATCGTCATAGAGCACACATACACGCCAAACACGTCAGCCACATTGAACATTGTCCACTAGAGCGGAATCATCACGATGTGTACATACGAGTTGGTAGTTCACGTCAAAGAGTCGTTGTAACCGGAACGCGCTCTTCTCGCGGTCCTCGAACGCGTCCTGCAGCTGCTGGTTCTCCGTCCAGAGCTCGTCGCGCAGCCTCGAGAGCTCCATATACCGCAGCAGCAGCTCCGACTTGCTGGAGCTGCTGTCCGTCTCGTCCGTTTTAAAAGTAGTTCCATCGACGCCAGTGGCATAGAGAAAGCGACCTTCCCACCGCTGCAGCATCTCGTTGTACTGCTGCCGCAGATCGTCTGCATGTACGCGCAGCTCGCCCAGCGTTTCCTATTACAATGCGATACGAAGCACAACTGTCAGCACCGCTCTCTCATTACCGTCACAAAGAGAGAGAGAGAGAGAGAGAGAGAGAGAAAGAGCTCTCGATACACAATAAACGAACGACCGCTTACGATTTTCCGGTAGTAGGAGCGCCGGACCGAGTTGCGGTTCTTCTCTTTCTTCTCTTCCTCGGACGACACGCCTGCCTGAGTCGCATTCGCGAACAAGCCACTGCCACCACTCGCATCACCTTCAGCTGCTGCTGTCTCTGCACTCAGTAAACTCGTTTCTGCTGTTGCCGTCGTCGCCGTCTTCCGCTTGCGGCGCTTCATCGGACCTGCTGTGTGCTTTGCCGTCGAAGCGGCCATTTCAGCTGCGTTGTTGTTGTCGCTGGAGACGAGCACCGTGAGCGCACTGGGGTTACTTCGTTGGTCGATGGGCGACATGTGCACCATGGGCGTCTGCTGGTTCTTCAGTGAGGCGGTTGGTTGATGGCGGGTCGTTCGTTCCCTTGAGCGCACCGCACTCACTCCGTGGGCAGTAGCTCAATTCGCATGCGCTTGCTTGCTTCCCTGTGTGTGAGCGAGCGTCCATCTGTTTGAGCGGCGATGGCGAGAATTTCAGTCAGAAACTCCGATTTCCATCCAATTAATTGTCCTAGTTTCAAATAAAGCTAATTCATTGGACTAAATATTGCTGTCCAAACGCTCTTTTCAACCAGTGCAAAACGGACCACAATGAGACAATCAAACCTCTCAGCCCCGATTTGTTTGCGTTGAAACCTATTTTCCTAATTTCCTATTCAAAAGAGCCTAATTTTTTATTTGATAGATGCACGTCACAGAACTTAGAGGGTGACCTGTTTGCGTTCCAGCTTGAATGAAAAGCTGAAATTTTGGGAGAAGACGTATCCCGTACAGGCAACGTTCCCATTATTAACTTCCTGTGCAAAAACATATCCTTTCAAAACTGATCGATAAAACTTTGCGCTGGTTTGAATTTAAATAGCGCGCGAAACGCTGTCACGCGTGTCAAAAGACAAACACAGCGCGCGACAAGATGCCGAAGAAGCACTCGCGCGTTCGTTTAACATGGGAGCAGAAGCGTGCGATCTGCAAGCTATATCACGAGCAACCAGAGCTGCCTATGCGCG
>JAASFU010000985.1:0-12284 GCA_023333955.1 Globisporangium paroecandrum | reverse complement strand
CCTGACCGGAGGAAACGATGTCACGAACCAAATGAGAGCACGGCAGGCCGAAGCAGTTGAGCAAGTCCCTCTTGCACGGCTCCGCTGGCTTCGCCTTTGCTTTTCGATACTCACTATGGACGATCTTGAGACCTTCGTGCGAGATCACCGAGTGCACGTCCTTGAAAATGTCGACATTCCGAACGGCGAGCAGTACCGACTGGCGCTGGACCTCTCGCTCAGCCACGCAGATCTCGTTTACCGCCTTGTATACAGCCAAGAGGCTCACGGTCGCGCTCGGAATTCAGGTCATCAGCGCTGCGTGGCACCTTTCGACACGAGACGAAGTCAGAATACCAAAATGGAGGACATCCTGGAGAAAGGTGGCGTAGAACCTAGTCTTTCACGGTGTCAGCCACTGATATCCGATGTAGTCCCTCACTTCGCGTTGTAGCTGCGTCTTCGGGCTGCTCCATCCTTCAAAAAACGCTTCACGATCCAGTGTTTTCAGAACCAGGCTGGACCAGGACAAGCTGAACTCCTCCCAGGCGAGCAAATTCTGTCCGCGCGCGTCTTCTAGCGAAACTGGGAACAGAGTCTTGCACTTTGCGAGAATGTTCTTTCCAATATGCCAAGCACACAGGATATGTCTTGCCCGTGAAAACATCAAATGAACCGCGTTCATGAGTGCCATCTCACTGTCACAATGGCTTCGGGTTGGACCTGCTGTCCGGTCAGCTTGCGAAAGGCTTCAAGCGCCCACTGATAGCCCCCAGTCCTCTCAGACCACATGAAGCACACTGCGATCGTGAACGTTCGGTTTGTGTTGGTATGTCCGACGATGTGCAGTAGTGGCATGTTATAGCGATTCGTTCAATAGGTAGAGTCCATTTGAATGAGGCTGTGAAATTCGGCGGCCAGCTGCTCCGAAATCTTGGGCTTGATAAACAGGTGCGCGCAACGGTCTTCGCCGTCCTATTTCAGAATATGCTTCACGTTCTCTCTCAGGAGTTCGTCAGCGAGGGCTTGCATCTCTCGGCGTCCATGGAACCCATCTGCCTGCAGCTTTTGTCTTGCATTCATTATGTCACGATTGATGAGCAGTGTTGGCTTGTCGAGCGGCTGTAGAGCAGCCAGGGTTGCTTTCACGCTGGCTCCTGCGTCCGTTATCGTCTTGATCATGTCGAGCTGCTCCCAGGACATACGTCGAGCAGTTTTGAGCGACTTAAGGTCGGTGGTTGGCTCGTGGTTGTGCAGCACGTAGTCGAACTGGATCGTCCACTTAGTGCTCAAAGCATAGACCAACATTTTGAAGGAGCACTTGCAAAGATATGTCTTGATGCTTCTGACACGAGTTTTCTCTGTTAAATAATCTTTGTAGTTCGTGTACTCCCCTGTACGCTTGCACACAAAGTAGTAGATTGTCGCGATTGAGTTCTTCGCTTGCGCCTTGTTGTCTCTCTTCTTCTTGACCGCGAACCCGTTCGAGTGACAGTAAACCCTCAGCGCATCAATGGCGGCGTCGTGTGGTGCGAACGTCTTCTCAGAGAAAAACGCAGGGTCGATCTCGAAGTCGGACTCCATCTCTGGACGAGCTTCGATGTTGAATGCGCAAGAGAAAGCTGGTATGGGATGTTGGTCGGTTGTCAAAACTGGTGAGCCCCTCTGAAACAACTGATTGAGTCTATTCATGTGTGGCGGACGGGTGTATATTTATAAGAGAATGATCATTGTGCTGCAATTGATGCCAGGATTCACTCCGTTTTCGGTTTTGGAAGGCGCAACCGAAGCACGCAGTTAGAGGAGATGTGTTGTAGAGTGGTCCACTATGGAGGGATGGAATGAGGATACCCTCTCATACTGCATATTGCATAGGCTGCGTATTATTTTTATAGGCCACATCGCTTCACCCACTCACAAACTAAAACTGCCATTTTTGTCAATTTTTGTCAATTCAATAATGACCAGAATGGGTACGCAACTGTTACATATTCACTAAACGCCCGTAGATGCACATGGATCAGATCAGACCTGTTCGCGTTCGTTGCGGCGCCTGTATTTTTGGGCCTGTGTTGCCATGGTACAGACTCACTGAGTAGTCATCGAAGCAAGCTACGGTATATCAGTCAGTCGTTTGATGCTGACGGCGGCATATTAATTAGCCATATACTTGCATGGATCCGCAAGCGAAGATCTGCGTGCTCTTTAGTGCTGGCTACTGTGAATTCGTTCTCAGCCACTGGGGAATGGAGCGCACTTGGGTCGACGCAGCGAGCGGAGAAGATCGCATTTCCGTCTAGTAAATCGCTTCCAATTAGTGGGAGAGGAAGGGAGCTGTGTGATATACGTCTGCTCTGACACCAACAGTAGCGATTTCCATGAAAAGAGACTTGAGCCTGTCAATCACAGGTTATGGCTTCGCTTCGCTGTGTCCCAGTCAATCTTGAACGTGAAATCGGTGCCTGCAGACACCCCACCGCATACTCAATCATCAATGTCAGCTGAAGTTTCCCGACGAATTTCAGATTGGTGGTGAGGCAAACTACAACATGTACAACCAGGCACGTACCGCTGTGAGCGAGCAGAAACTGAAAGATGACCACGATCCACGTCACAAATTCGCACTGGTATACTGGCCACTCGCTCTCCAATACGAACGCCAGCTGGTAAAACACTGCGAACCCAAAGTGACGCTTGAGCATGCAGTGCACGTACAGCAGACTCAGCAGCTCCATCAAAGCGTAAACCAGGATATTCGCCGCGACACTGTGCAGTTTTGCTTCCGTGAAGCCTTCCATGTCCTTGTAGTACTTGGCGTTCGGCAGGTGGAACAGGATCGCGATGTAGACGGCGTAGATGACCGGCACGACGATCTCAATATACTCGACGACTGTCACGGACTCGCTCATGAGAAGTAGCTGCGCGGTCTCAGCGACTACTTCTTTGTTCGCGGATTCCAAAATCTCCTTGCCGATCAAGACTCTTGATTTGCAAATGAGCTCGTTCTCGATTGGAGTGACAGCTCGGCTGGGTGTCATCGTTTGAGGACTGTTGTGCACGTGCATGGATTGCATGCGGTCGAGGGTATGTTGAGTCTGAGCCGACACGACGTAGCTCTTGTGAGGTCGAAGAGTGAGCCAGTCGCAGTTGTCGGTCTTGATCAAGATGTCTACGGCCCAACGAAGTACGTCCGGAGAAATCTGACTGCTGGTTCCGTTTTCTCTGATCTTTGCATATTTCTTCACGGTCTTGAGCGTTCTAGTCTGCCGAGCAAATCCTCGCATCGCCATGTAATTTTGCGCCATGTCGACCACAATGATCGCCGCACCTACGATGAGTGTCCCAGCTGGCTGAGAATGCAGTCACTAGACCATCATATCCACTGTCTGTTTCTGTCGAAATGTGCTTGATTGAGTGCTTGATCACAGGGAGCAACAGCACGAGCGCCATCTGCGAGTGGACTTCAAGCGATACGAAGATAGCGTTGTACGCCAGGTATACTATCGGTATGACGGTCTGAATGTTGCACGAATTGGCGAACTTGATGTACTTCTTGATCCCCGTGTGGTCTCTTGCCGCGCCCTGTGCGATCAGAACAAATGCGGCGAAGATGGTCATCAGTGGTACACCATCCACCGTGCACGTGAACGGGACTGGGAACTTCCGGTATTCGGCGAGCAGCATGAGCGCGCCGATGTAATCAATGACGATGCTGGTAGTTATCATCACCAGCTGCCTCGATGTGAACACAATCTCAGAGACCACCGACGGGAGCTGGGTCACGAGTGCTATACCAATCACGGTGGATCCGACGCTGATGCGAAACCAGTACGTGACGCTCGCCTGCCAGCCTTCGCTTGGGTTCTGGAGCGGGATAGAGTCAAAGATGATCATGAGGATCACCGCGAGGGTGCAGAAGAGGAGAGGCACAAGGAAGACTCACGTCGGGGATGCTCTTTTGCAGTATTCGTCGAACGCGAGGAGGCGACTCGCCGAATACATCGCACGGTACACATGAGCAGTGGAGTAGAACCATTTCTGGACATCGGTGTCGCGCTGGGGTGCTATGCGGCACGGACGCGCGTCGTGGCCTCTTTGGTGTAAAGCTTTTCTTGAGAATGCAATCAATGTTTCTGGGGCTTGGAGGCTAGTTGTATGCATGCGATGGGGTATTTGAGATGAAGACGGACAGATTTATCCTGGGACTATTCTTGTCAACTGTTTATTCCTCGCACAATTCGGTAGCGCTCTCATATCAAAGTAGTAAGTGGATGGTGTACTAGTAGCTTGAAAACGAAGTCCACGATCATCTTTAGTCCAGTTACCGAACTAAAACAAGAACGACTCTGACGTTGGTTAGCCCACTCCGAATGCAGGAAGCAATTAGCATGAGTGCTTTGTGGAGCGTCTGTATCCAGCGAACTCAATAGGAGCGGCACCACGATTCTAATCATTTCAATATTTATCCTGTTATTAAATTAGATTCGGATGGCACCACACTCCAGACACATGGCTTTCCTTTTTTGGTTACTAGAATGGCTCGAAAATATTGGAATCCCGTCGGCTTCTACCCGAGATAAAAAGGCTCATTTATCACCTCTGTATAATAGGTAAAAGATTAAACCTTGCCAAAAACGGGGATTTAGAGCCACTATTGAAAGCACTGTGCCACGAGCCAAGCACAACCCCAAACAGACAATCGCCAGACAGATCAAAGCACCATCATCACCGTCATGAGCGGCGTCGCCACAGACAAGAAGCTGCACGCGCGCAGCGAAGAAGCAACAGCCGATGCCGCCTCCTCCTCCTCCTCTGAAGATGACGGCCCGATGCCCATGCCCGCGCCCGCCTCCTCCTCTGCAACTGGCAGACGCGCCAAGAAGCTCAAGAGCCTGCAGTTCGAGTCCGTGTACCTGAACAACCTGCCGCGCGGCGCCATGTACGAGCGCTCGTTCATGCACCGCGACGTGGTGACGCACGTGGCCGTGGCGCCCGAAACCCAGTTCGTGATCACTGCGAGCCGCGACGGCCACGTCAAGTTCTGGAAGAAGATGAGCAAAGGCATCGAGTTCGTGAAGCACTACAAGGCGCATTTGGGCGAGATCTTGGGTCTCGCGGTCTCGCGCGACGGGCTGCGCTTGTGTACGACTGCGACAGACCAGACCGTCAAGTTCTACGATGTGCTGGGCTTCGACATGGTCAACATGCTCGCTGTGAAGGGCTTCACGCCGTCCGAGTGCTGTTGGATCTACCGCAAAGGCGCCGTGGTCGCGAAAGTTGTCGTCGCGGACCAGCAGCAGCCGCTGCTGCGCGTGTTCAACGCCGAGCAGACTACTCCCGAACCGCTGTATACGATTGAGAAAGTGCACACTGCGCCCGTGACCGTGCTGGGCTTTAACGCTGTCGCGAACTGTGTGATCAGCGGTGACGCGCGCGGCCACTTGGAGTACTGGAACACCGAGACGTACAAGTTCCCCAGTCCAACAGGCTCAGCTTCAGGCTCAGGTGTCAAGTCTACGACGGCGGTGAAGTTCAAGTTCAAGGGCGAGACGGATCTCTACGAGCTCGCCAAGTGCAAGACCCACGCGACGTCGATCGACATTAGCGCGAACGGCCAGGACTTTGTGGTCACGGCGAAGGACACGCAGATCCGTGTGTTCCGCTTCGCCACGGGCAAGCTGCGCCGCAAGTACGACGAGACGCTCACTGTCTTTGAAGACGCGCAGGCTGACGGCTCGCTGCACCTGGACGCGATCGACTTTGGACGCCGCGCCGCGGTCGAGCGCGAGCTTACCGGCACGGGCATGGTCTCGACCTGCGTGTTTGACGAGTCGGGTCATTTCATCCTCTACCCGACTCTGTTGGGGATCAAAATCGTGAACGTTGAGACCAACAAACTCGTAAAAGTGCTGGGCAAAGTGGAGAACTCGGACCGGTTCCTGCGCATCGCGCTCTTCCAGGGCAAGCTCAAGGTGAACACGCAGCTCGAGAAGCACTTGAACGGCTCGAGCGGCGGCGGCGCGACGAAGAAAGATAGCGTGGTGATGTCGGACGACACGGAGCGCAACAACATCTCGGATCCGACCTTATTCTGCACGTCGTTCAAGCGCAACCGCTTCTTTTTGTTCACCTCTCGCGAGCCGGACGAGGACGAAGACGACCCGAACGCCGGCACCGGACGCGACGTGTTCAATGAGAAGCCTACTCTGGAAGAGTCCCAGGTCGCGAGCGAGGCGACGGTGTCCAAGATCCTGGGCGAGACCGCGATCATGCACACGACCATGGGCGACATCACGATCAAGCTCTTCGGCAAGGAGTGTCCGAAGACGGTCGAGAACTTTTGCACCCACGCGCGCAACGGGTACTACGACAACCTGATCTTCCACCGCGTGATCAAGAACTTCATGGTGCAGACTGGAGACCCGCTGGGCGATGGCACGGGTGGCGAGTCGATCTGGGGTGGCGAGTTCGAGGACGAGTTCCACCGCAGCCTGCGCCACGACCGGCCGTTCACGCTGTCGATGGCGAACGCCGGGCCGGGCACGAACGGCTCGCAGTTCTTCATCACGACCGTGCCCACGCCGTGGCTCGACAACAAACACACAGTCTTTGGCCGCGTGGAGCACGGCAAGGACACGGTCTCGAGCATCGAGCAGGTGCGCGTGGACAAGTACGACAAGCCCACGAAGGACATCAAGATCATCAACATTGATATTTTTTAAACGGAAGGAAGAAGGTGCCAGCAGTAGTAGCGAAAGAGAACGCGCAATGATCGAGGTATAAGGGAGGAGATCGGATTAGTTAGTTAGCTAGGTGATAGATAGCATTTAATCCGAGTCGACTCGGAGAGTGGGGTAAATACTTTAATGGTAGGAACGACGACAAGAGAAGACTTCCACCCGAGAAGGAACTGAGAAACACGGAGTCAGACAGAGTTGAGCGGGTTAGTAGTGGAAGCAATTCGGTACTTGATTTGTCTCCGACTGAGTTGTTTGCGCCTCGCTCCAGTCAGTCATCGGCGATGTCAGGTCGTGTTGGTTTGCGTTTTGGTGGTTTCGCGCCATGCGTGATTAGCCACCTGTGCTCCTCTCTCTGTAGCGAATGATCTGTGTGTTGGATGGGTGCAACGCGGGAGGGAAGGTTCAGCATCCAGAACTCTTCTCTGCGATGTTATCAGAACTCACAAATGTGGCCGACACCTCTACTACACGTTAGATACAATGACTTCGAGCGACGCAAACTTCACGCATTCTTCTCAGGGCGTTCGCATCTTTAGGAATTGGTGAAGCTCGTGGAGAACCGCTCGCGCTTTGTCTTCGCTCAAGGCTTTACGAGGAAGGGCGTCGTGGCTCATCTCTGATGCTTCGTGATCGTCCATCATAGAGAGAATCTCGATTAGCCGATTCTCTGCGCTCTTGTCTGCTGCTGCTGCTGCTGGTATCCTGTGAAGGGGGTCGTTCCCATCTTTTCTGACAGTAATTGCTTCGAGCAGCTCCGTCGCTCGCTGAACGACAGGCGGGGGACAGCCAGCCAATGCGGCAGTGTTGATCCCATACGACTGCTGCGCCAGCCCCTGCACGACACGATGCGAGAATACCAGCTGCTTGCTCTGACTACCACCACCTTCTCGGCTCTGTCGCTCCAGCACCTCCATGCGGTACAACTGCATCTCTTGCTTGAACTCGTCCGCGATGAGCTCACTCAGCACCGTAAAGTGGGTTGCAAACAGCGTGCGCACCTGCTTCGCACAGAGCGCCTCCAACACCGCGCCGGCGATCGCGATGCCGTCGTTCACCGACGTGCCACGGCCCACTTCGTCCATCAGCACCAGTGACCGTGGCGTTGCCTGCGTCAGGATCGTCGACGTCTCCTGCATCTCCACCATGAACGTGCTCTTGTCGGACGCCAGGTCGTCCGCCGAGCCCACGCGGCAGAAGAGCTTGTCCACCAGTCCGATGCGCGCAAACTTGGCTGGCACGAAGCTCCCCATCTGCGCCAGCACCACGAGGTGCGCGTTCTGGCGCAAGAAAGTGCTCTTCCCGCCCATATTGGGGCCAGTGAGCAGCCAGCAGGACCCCAAGCCCTGTTGTTGTTGTTGCTGCTGCTGCTGCTGTTGCTGGTGATGTTGCCCTGGTGCAAAGTGCAAATTGTTGGGGATGAACGCGCGCATGGCTCGTGAGTTCTTGCCCTTCAGGTGCGCCGCCTCCACCACTGTGTGGCGGCCGTCCTCAATGTGCAGCTCGCGACTGGAATCCAACAGCGGACGCGTAAAGTTGCGGTCAATCGCGACCTGCGCATGCGAGCACACGATGTCCACCTGCGCGATCGCGTGCGCCATTTCCTGCAAGTCTTGCAACACGCTCAGCACTTTGGCTCGCAACGTGTCAAAGATCTCACTCTCGATGCGGACCACCTCCTGTGATGCTTCGATGAGCTCTCGGTTGAGGTTGCGGAGCTCCTCAGTACGGTACCGAGCCGAGTTCTTGAGCGACTGGATCATCACCAGGTCGCTAAACGCTTCTTGTCCATTGGCCGCACCTCGCATCAGTTTCGCGTTCTCTTCGTGCGGGATGTCGATGAAGTAGCCTTTCTCGGCCTGGTACACGACGCGCAGCCGCGTGGAGCCCAGCATCTGGCGGTACTTTGCCTGCAGTGCCTGCTTCTGCGTCGAGTGCGGGTCGTGGTGCAGAATCGCGCGCCAGTGATCCAGCTCCTCCGAGTACCCGGCGCGCACAAAGTCGGTCTTGGAGTTCAGCGTCGTGAAATCGTCCTTGAGCGCGGCGTGGATCTCCGCCGCAGTGGCTTCGATCACCTGTCGCTGGTCGCTTGAGGAGCACAGGCTTCCACAGCACTCTAACAGTAGAGATGGCAGCAAACCTGGGACATTACTCCCAAGTCGCTTGCGCTTGGCGCTGTCGTGGGCTTCCAGCAGATCCACGAGCTTCTTGGCCTCGTCGATCGTGCACGCGACGTTCTTCAGGTCCTTTGGGGTCGCGACGCCGATCGAGAGTCGCTGGATGCTCCGCTCCATGTCAAACACCTCAGCGAGCTGCTTTCGCGTCTGCCTCAGAAGCGACTCCTGCGTGAAGAAATACGTCACGGCGTCCAGACGCTTCTCGAGGTGCTCGAGATTCATCAGTGGCGACGACAGCTGGGCCTGGTTTATTGATAAACCACGCGTGAGTATAACATACAACTCAGGAGCAATAGGAATGGCAAAGTAACTCCCAAGTCACTTACTGCGAGCAGACGTGAGCCTCCAGGTGTGATCGTCGAGTCGATCGAGTGGAGAAGACTCGCGCCTTTCGAGCCACTAAGTGACTGTACGCAAAGAGGATACACAAGGGTACTCTAATCAGCTCATCTCACACTATCCCACCAAAAAATCAACGTGGACGCACCTTGGACAGCTCAAGCGCCTTCCAGGCACTCGCGTCGATGATCATGTGGTCCGAGGACTCGACGTGCAGTGGCGCGCGCACAAGCGACGTCGCGTTCTTCTGTGTAAAGTCAATGTAGTCCAAGATTGCACACGCCGCCGCCTGCTCTGCGCTATCCAGCAACGAGAGCTCTGCGTCCATGTACGACGCTCGGGACGGAGCTTTCCCCTTCCAGGTACCTCTGCTGCTGTAGCTCTCGTTGGGGCGGTAGGTCCGCATGCAATTGTGTGGGATCACGGCGTCCAACAGCTCCTTCACATCGTCTGGCAGTGAGCCCAATGTTACCACCTGGCTGATATTATTCGCTGCGCCAGCGGGGAGCAGGATCTCCTTTGGCGAGCAGCGCAGGATGGCGCTCGCAAGCTTTTCGCTGGTGGATGTGGTGGACATGAACTCACCCGTGGAGAGGTCGGTCCACGCGAGTCCCCACTTCTGGTCTTTTTTATGATAATATAAAGCCGCCAAGTAGTTGTTTTCGTCGGGCGTGAGCATCGTGTCCTCCACAAGCGATCCTGGGGTGACGATGCGCACGACCTGGCGGTTCACGAGCGACTTGACGCCGCGCTTTCGAGCACTCGACGCACTCTGATGCATGACAACCATAGTAGAGGTGGGGTAGCATAAGCCATAAAGCTGCCCAGCCAGCAGTCCAGTTGAAATGAAATTTTTCAGTTCCTTACCTCTATTTGGTTGCAGATTGCGACTTTCACACCATGATGCATCACCTGTATGTAGTAGAGAAAGACAGCACACGTTGAGTGAGGCTTGTATCTTTCTTTACCACATAGATGGACGACACTTTCAGTTTGCAACTCACAAGCTTCTCGACATACGAGTCGAGCGATGTCAATGGGAAACCACACATTTCCTCCAGCTCGTTCGCCTGCTTGGACTTTTTTGTGAGTGCGAGGTTGAGCAGCTTCGAGAGGCCACCAGATTGCACAAATGCATGCGTTAGTGCTGATGTATCGCAACGCCACTCAATCGTGATTCTCAGAGCGTAATGAAGCTCATCACTTACATGGGACGCGCGGCGTGCGTCGTCGCCAAAGAACTCGTAGAAATCGCCCACTTGGAAGAGCAGCATGCAGTCTGTCATTACGGCGCACACGTTCACGCACACACGTCAACACACACTTGATTATAAGATACGCCGCTATGCATATATGGCCACGCTCTCACCAGGATACTCTTTCTTGCGCTCCAGATACTGCAGCACCATCGGTGTTGCCGTAATTGCTGGTGTCTCGCTGATGGAGCTGCTTGCACGGGTGGCCATCATCATCGCCATGCGTCGTCTGCCGAGCACCACAGAAGTCGCTGAGCTTGCGCAAAGCGACCATCTCTGGTGAAAATTTGTCAGCGCTCTCTGTGCGCTCGTAGTGGACGCTGGGGATGCGGAGGTAGCAGCTGCACGCAGCGCCGTAGCGGACGTCCTGCGCCACATGCCCACCATGATCACTTGCTTCACTTTGTAGCTCTCCATTGGAAATTATGCGCATTTCGGTTCATGATTGGCTTAAAATAGCTGCTTCTAACGTCCATGATTGGATGAAAATTTGTGTGTGATACAAGTTGTGATTGGATGGAAATTCACTGATTTTATGCCCTGTTTACTGGACGGCTTCCTATTGAGCGCACCACTAGCCAGATGGATTCAGAGCACTCTCACTCTGTCCGGCGCAAGCGCGTGCTCACAGTGGAGCTGAACGCTGGTGCCACATAATAGCAGTAGCATTAGCAGCGCCTGCAAAGTGGTAGCTACAGTACTGGGCACTTGCCGTTCGAGACGCCACAATCACGTGCTCTCTGTGAGGCCCTCTCACAGTCGGACAATGATGTCCATCAAGCCAGCCACTGTGCCAACTTTTCTGCCAATCCAAACAGCTACAAATAGATTGTATCCAATGAAATCGTTTAAATATTGCAAATGAAAAATCATTAGCTAAAATAAAACGGGTATTGCCGAATCAAAAGGCAGTTGACGTCTAAAATAAGGTAAATATTGTCAAATCAAATGGCAGGTTTCGGCAAAGGCGGGGGTGAACAGGTGTACGTGTAAGCTGCTGTCGGAGCTGCACTGCGCGCATTCCACCATTGAGCTCCTCGCTGACCAGCACACCAGCACACCAGCACACGCGCGTTCACGCACACGCCGAAGCTCACCACACTCAACCACCAGCAGCAACTAAGTAAGGATGAGCGCCGCTCGCAAGACCATCTACGTCTCCTCGCGCAAGAGCCAGCTGGCCATGGTGCAGACCAACGAAGTCATCGGCATGCTGAAGGTGCGTTCTCACTTCACTCTCTCTCGCTCATGCATTGTTTGCTGGCGCGCGCAAGTGTAGCTCTGCGCGTGTGGATAGTGCGCACGTGTGTGTGTGGGGAGGAAGGAGGGGGGGGGGTATTCATTGATGTGTGCTGCAGCGAGACTCACATGGTGTTTATGTCTGTGCGCTGCTGATGATCATAGAAAATCTACCCAGAGATTAACTTTGTCGTGGGTCAGGAAGACACGGTCGGCGACCAGGTAACGCGAATTGATTCCCTGTCAATGTCCCTGCTGCTCTTTTCGAATGGGAACGTATGCATCGTCTTGATAAATAACGTCTTGTTGCTGTCGTGGTGATGATATCGCGTACAGGTGTTGGATCGCCATCTGAGCGATTTGGGCACGAGCACAGCCTCGGGCTTATTCACCAAGAGCTTGGAGGTGCTTTATCACTTGTTGATCCTGTACTATCGGAATCAGCATACTACCAATTGTTGCCTGTACTGACTAATTGTGATGCCTTTGTGTTACCATAATTATGCGAATAGGAAGCGCTGCTCTCTGGTGTCGCGAGCTTCGCGGTGCATTCCCTG
>JAASFU010000984.1:0-12291 GCA_023333955.1 Globisporangium paroecandrum | reverse complement strand
GATGGTCGCGCGCTGCACCTCGGTCTGACCTTCCACTTGGGTCACTTGCGATCGGATAGGCGAGCGGTCTTGGTTGTGGAGGGTGACGTCTATGTCCGGGGAGATAGGCGCCGTCTCCGAGCCTAGCGTAATCCACTCGAATACGTTGTGAGACGCGATGAGCGGATAGCTGGTTTGGGATGGTGGTAGCGGAAAGGCTTGCGCCTGATCCGCTGGCACCGTTGGGAAGATGATCTTCTTGCTTCTCTCGATCAGATGGTATGCGTCGCACACATCTGGTAGAGGCGGGATGGGGATGGTGACCTTCTGCTCGTCGGAGGACCACATCGATGATGGGTTGACAGTCAGAGAGGCCATGTCTGAGTCAGATCCCATTGTCACGGATTTCAGAGCAGACGCGCGCACGGTGAAAGCAGCTCCGTGGTCCACACTGCCACCGACGTGCGCATGCCGCAGCTGCGCAATGAGATCGAGAACTATCACCCCAACGGCGTCTACAACATAGACGAAACAGCCTTCTATTACATGGCTGTTCCGCGAACATCGGTGTGTCTGAACGCGGCCCCTGCGTTGAAGCTCAACAAGGTGTGGCTCACCGTCGCCGTAGCTACCAATACCAGCGGTTCCGACAAGCTGCCTCTGTTGCTACTTGGGAAAGCCAGCTGCCCACGATGGCTCCACGAGAAGCCAGAGGATGTTGAGTATGCTGGCACATCTAAAGGATGGATGACAGTGCGCATATTCCAGAAGTGGCTCACTGAGCTCAACGACGCAATGATAAAGGCAGGCCGGAAGATCTTGCTCCTGCTCGACAACGCCCCGATCCACATCGAGCCAGACGTGAGCCTCACGAACGTCCATGTGTTGAAGCTTCCGCCCAACACTACCGCCGCTATCCAACCAATGGATCAAGGTGCCATCGCGTACATCAAGCGCGGCGTGATGAGTCTCAAGAGCGAAGCTGCAATGTACCGTCTTTTAGACGGCGATGACGAGCCATATAAAGTAAGGCTCGCTGATGCTATTCAGCGGCTTCAAACCATGTGGAACAGCATGCCCGCGGAAGCAATCGAGAACTGCTGAAAGCATTCTGGCCTCATTGCGGATAAAGGTAGTCTCGAGTGCATTCTCAACATCGAGTGATTAACAGAAATCAATACATTTATCTTCGTGCAACTTTCGTGTAACCTTCACGAACCAGTATTCTCTTAAAACTCATATAAATCAGGTGGTCACTAATCGCGCTATACCCTGTATGATTATGTCCTTAACCCTCTTCATGCTGGAACGTATTTAATAGAGGCAATATTTTCACTTGAGTATACTATGCTTCTTACTTTAGTCAAGTTCCGCGACCAAAACCGTTTCGCATTTTACGCAATTATACAATTATGCAATTGAAGAGACTTGATCAGCAGGATGTTTGGGTCACGATTCTAAGCCAAATGCTGTTTATTTGGCCTGGACATTTGGGTCAAACGACATTGGCTCGAGAAACAATAGAAAAAGAAGTGGGAGAATGGGCAACATGGTCGGCGGACATTTGGGCCAAAAATCCGAGCCAGACGCGTACAAATCGCTTGGACAATTGGGTCAAATGGCTGCGGGCGCGTGACCCAAATGGTCAGATTGGTTTATCCCGTATTCAGAGCTAAGAACAATGAGCGAGCTCGAGTCACACAAAAGCACCAGAAGATCACCAAGAAGACAAGACAAGACAAGAAGGCAAGACAAGATGGATGCCGTGCCCACCACCAGCGCCCACGCCCCCGCGCTCCCGGCCGCCTCCCCCACCGATGTATCTGCATCTGCTGGTACTGCGCCTGCTGCCCAGTCGCTGCTGCGCGTGCAGACCGAGGGGCTCAGCGCGACGAGCGGCTCACGCAGCAGCACGCCTGGCTCGACTTCCGCGTCCCCCGAGCAGCCGCTCAAGAGCCCCGTGACGGAGGAGCAGAAGCCGATCCTCATGCCCAAGCCCATGAGTATTTAGAGAGCGGAAGCGCGGTACAGTGCTTAGTACAGCTGCTAATGTTGATGCATGGTGTTCTCTTATATGCGCACGGCTTGTTGTTAGAATGGACGGCCGTGGAGATAGATCACCTTCCAGTGCGGCTTTGCTATGCAGAAAGCGACCAATGACGAGACGCAGGCGAGCATGAGTGTAAAGAGGTGCGGAGCGTAGGCGCATTTGTAATAAAGCAAACGCAAACTGACCAACTTGATATAGCATTTCGCTCATTAACTGTAGTTGCCGTGCTGCTCAGCTAACTCATGAATAGGTGTGTGTAGTCACGAACGTGAGGTAAGGCGTCGCAAACGACTGGCGACCACCTCCACTTGCTGCTGATGCAACCGGCAGCTCAACTTCAAAGAGCAAACTGCTTCCAGCTGTTCTACCAGCACCCAGCAGTGGGAACACCCGCTTCGGATGAGGAGCGTGCGCCTTGGGCTAGAGTAGCCTCAGGTTTCCTGGTTGGACCTGGTTCTGCTGATCGTGCTCGCTCGGCCTTGTAGTGGTGGTCTTGATGCCAGTGGACGCAACTGGCTCGAGCGAGCACAGAAGCAGCACTCGCTGCTGAGACCTCATCGCGGGACTTTCTCGGTCGTGAAATGGCTCCACGTACTCAAAGTCGGCGTTCCAGGTCGCGCCAACCACACAAAGTCCGTCAAAGACCGCAAACGTGTCTTCAGGGAAGTTTCGATCTTGGTTTAGTTGCAGCTGTCGATCTTGGTTTGCTTGTGGGGGTAGTAGAGCCCCCGTCTCAACTGACCTCTCTTCTTCTTCGATGGGGAGGTGTAGAGAGTAGCTCACAGAGTACACTTCGGCATCCAGAATTTGAATCTCACAGTAGCTCAGCTTCGCTGTCTCGACGATGTGTGCCATGGTCACCGAGGAAAAGAGCGCAGGTGCCCAGAACCGCCACGCTGGAGATGTTCTGGAGTTGGATTCTCTATTGTTTGCTGATAGAGAGTGTCGCCAGCGCTGGTAATGAGCGAGCAAGTCGCTGAGCGACCATTGTGAACTGGCTGAAAGAGAGCGCTCTTGTAGATCGATGCTCTGATACAATTCGGCAGGGATCTCGTTCCGCAGTAGAGTCAGGAGCTGGTCTCGAATGTTCGGGTTGCGAATACTCAGAAGCGAAGTCTGGGCTTGGTTGGCCAATACTTGGCTAGCATTCGCTCTGCTTTGTTGTTGTGTATGTGATCTGATCTCGTGAAGCAAATCGGTCAAGAACCTGTGAATCTGGGCCGCTCGCTTGTTGAATCTGTCGAGAAATGCCGTTTGGATGAACCCAACAAGGTTGTCTGCCTTCAGTGAGCTCGATTCTGAACTGAGTCCCTGAATGTCACTCGCGTCGTCCACTGCGCTGCTGTCCACCACTATGAATTGAGTCGCTATCGCTGGCTGTTCCAAAAGGTTCTGAACGAATCCTTCGGCTTCTGTGAGCGTGACGGTTAATCCAAAGTCCTCGCCGTGCAGTGAGTGTTTAAAGGCAAAACCCATGCCGAAAAAATCGCTACAACCAGTAAACAGTTTGCGAAGCTGAGCATCGTGGCGCTTCTCGAGGGTTTCAGAGAACTCCCAGCACAATTGGAGCCACTGATCTACATCCGAGGTATTGAGGTACAGAGTCTCGAGTGGGAACTCCAGGAACCCCAGCACTGAAGAAGCCGAAAGTCCTGGAAGACGATGTGCACCTGCGCGAGGACTTGAAACTGGCGATGAAGGAGGTGAGGACGCACCCAAGAGCGTGTTGCGATCGACCGAGAGTGACGAGCTCGTTTGTCTCACGAGGTCCCGCATCGTGCTGTTCTGCCGCCGCATCGTGGTGATTGCAAGTCGGCTTGAGCCTTCCAATGGAGGAGGGTTCATACTCAATGAAGAGCCCTTTGAACTTCTATGACTACCCGCAACAGATGCATTGGAGTTGGACTGTACTCTGCAGTCCATCAAACTGAAGCACTCGTGGTAGAGCTGCGTTAGGAAGCTTACTTCGCAGTACCCACCCGCAGAGGATACTGGTGCGCGTGAGTACGCACTGAGCACCACTTGCTGCTGGAAGCGCTCGAAAATGGATTCTTTCGTCATATCTTTGGCAGTTTTCAGCTGCACCAGTGTCTGGAGAAGCTGGTTCACTGCGGTGACAAAGTTATCGAAGTCGTAGCTCTTCGTGTGAGGACCTCCATGGGACAATAAGGTCAAGTTGCTTCGGAAGATCAGCAGTGCATGGAAGAGTATCAAGCTGCTGAGCGATTGCCAGGTCGATGGAACACGCAGCTCTGCCATCGATTTCAGCAACACCTGAGGGTCATGGCCGCCTGTCGCAGCGAAAGCAGCTTTTACTTTGAAGTTCTCGTCCACCGAAAGCGCGTTTTGCAGTAACTCGCGACATCGATGAAAGGCGAATCGTAAGAGCGCCGACTGGACGCACTTCTTGAAACTAGTTGCACTGCGAAGAGCAATGCTGCTGTACAGACTGCCGGTGTGTTCGTCGTGCAAGCAAAGTAGGTTCTTCTGCAAGTGCACGGGAAGTATCTGCCAACTGTCGACAACTGCGAGAAGCCTCGGGTGCGCCATCGTCACCAGCGAGATATCGGAGTGCCGATGCAGTAGCGACTGCGTTGTCGATAGCCGGCGAGTGGTTGGCGCTCGTAAGGTCGTCAGAACCGAGTTTGGTGGAGGTGCACTAGACGACGGTACTGATGACGATGTTGCCAGAGCTGACGGTGGCAGTTGGCTCAGCTTGGGTTTCATCTGGTTCTGCTGCTCAACTTGACTGTAGTAGCGCTTGAAAGCCGCAGACGTCGTGCGCTGATACGCGTGGTGCAGGGTCTGGAAGAGCCCTTCCCAGTGCTCGGGGTTCGCGTCGAATTGCATGTTCACCAGCGCCAGCGGCGTCGTCTCCAGGACGTCGGATTTCTCCACCTCCAACTTGTG
Organism: Globisporangium paroecandrum; assembly: GCA_023333955.1. Lineage (NCBI taxonomy): Eukaryota > Oomycota > Peronosporomycetes > Pythiales > Pythiaceae > Globisporangium > Globisporangium paroecandrum. The sequence goes on along the minus strand of JAASFU010000984.1, from coordinate 7,352 downwards.
GATTTCGTCAAACTCTCTGACTAACAGCACCGGGTTCGTCGAAAGATCAGCATCTACTGCTCCGCTCTCACGCAGCGCTGGATTGCTCAACACCACGCTCTTCGGCAACGCGAAGACCTCGCCCAGTAGCTCTGCGGGAGCTCGAAAGTCCCTCGCAAAGAGCTCCTGCAGGAGTGCGACGCGGACCTCCTTGATGAAGATCGTCTGGAAGAACGCGCGCTCGATGAACGTGAAGCTGTGGAACGAATGCTTGGAGACGACAAGCACGCCCGCGATTTCAGGGAGCGCTGCGATATGTTGGAGCCAGCCGTGCTTGGCATTGGCTCTGCTGATTGTACTCTGTAGAGTTTTGGAAGTGACTCCGAACTCTTGCTGTTCGTGCTGTGCGCTGGAAGAAAATAGTGGTAGAGTCACGTCGTCGTCTTTTGTAAACTTGGCGTGTACGCCATAGAACTCGAGCATCTGGTCGCAAAGCTCGTAGGTGAATTGCGGAAGCAGCGTGAGTCCGATCTTGATGCGCTCGAAACGCGGTCTAGACTGGTCGAAGAGCTGCTTCATCAAGGATATTTTAGCTGGACCGCCAACTTCACCACCACTCGTTACTCCATTGATCACCATCGACACTACGCTTTTTGGGTCGAGCACTCGCAGCTCTTGGAGAATACCGCCCAGCTCTTGCGAACTGGACGAAATATCCCACCTTCGGAGCTTCCTCAGCATCAGCATTGTTTCCACGGCTCTGGCATTGCCACCGTGGTTAGAGCTAGCAGCTGCTTCTTCAGGCAGGCTGCCGCCAGCCTCGATTTCACCTGGCGTGCTCGTTACTTCTCCGTCTGCATTCTCTTCAGCTTCATCTCCAGTAGCGCGCATCAGTTCAGAGATTGGCTCGACAGTGTCACCCTTTGAATTGTATTCGGCTGTTTCTTTGCGTGGTGATGCTGTTGGTTCTCCGCTTCTAAAGTCAAGACAAATTCGAGAACGAACCGATACCAGTCATTCTGACAGCTCACCAGCGGCATGAGCAAGTTCAGTATTTGGGTCAGCACCTCTGGTATAGTATTTAGTGAAGAGCCATTGTTGTGCTGAGTGATGGATGTGAGAAGTCTCGAAGAACCGCGAGACAGCACACCTGGGCCTTGGCTCACTTGCTGTAGTTGCTGTTGTCCTCCGTCTCTCGCGAATCCGGATCTCGACGACGCAGCAAAGCGCATCGGTAGAGGTGTTGGAGCCAAACTTGCGGAGCCATTGAGCAAATTCGAAGTAGTGGAGGAGCTCAATGTGGAAAAGTACGTCGGAACAACTGAAACGCCAGCGGTGGTGATGTTCTTCCCTGTTGTTGCTGCTGGGGGACTAGATGGTTTTGGGTAGAAATCGCCGCATTGAACGAATTCAAGATGGCAGCACCGACCCTTGCAAACGTCGCCAGTTTGCTCCTGATTTTGCTGATCTTGTTCTCCACCTTCATGCGCTTTCTTTGTAGGGCGACGTGCAATTCCCTGTTGGCGTTCGATTGTTCCCTCAGTTTCTCCATCTCGGGTAGCTGGAAATCGCCATGCACCGCCGCTTCTTGGATCAATTTGGTGAGGTGGCTCTGCATTTCCAAGGCTTTGCTTGATGGCAGACCGAACTCGCGCAGCGCGAGCTTGAGCTTGATCGTAGGCTTCGAAGTAGAGAATGAACTCTGTTGGAGCCCTGGGTTCCACATCTTGTCGAGAAGCATGCCCTGAATCTCTGCGTCGTGGATCGCAGCATCCAAAGTCGGGATCTTGAGAATCACATCGCCAAACGCACTGTGAGGCTGATGCGACGTCAGAACGGTGCGGAACGAGCGGTGGATCGAAATCGTCGTCTCTTTGTTGGTTGTCGTACCTTCCAGAGCCAAAGTAGGATCATTGGTTGCCAGACCTGGGTTGTTAGTATCAGATTTCACGAAAAGCTGTTCGCATCCATCAATAAACCCCGCCTTCCACTGGAAAACCGCCGCCAGATTCCCAAAATTCGTCTCCCCATCAAGTGGCTCGACGTCCAGCACCAGCAGTTGCTGACCATTTGTCACTGCCGCATGTAAGATTTCACAGAAATCGTCGCTTTTCACACTCACCATGAAGGGCTCGCTCCATTTCCACAAGTTACGCGCGAACTTCAGTAGCAGCTCCTCGATTTCGTGCCTGTAGTTGGTGATCAGCACGATGGGGAAACCACCGCCCGCGGCGTTGAGTTCCGAGAGAAAGTACGCGTCCTGGAGCCTTCTCTGAGAGAAACAGACACCACCGGCGCCCACGAGCTGCCAATGGCGGTGGTCTCCACGTTGACCATTGGGAAGGAAGAGATCCGTAATTTCTTCTTCGTCTTGGTCATCTCCATCACCATCATCGTAGCCATCCATACCTGCCTTGTCCCTTAGAGCCACGCGAAGACTCGGCAACAAGCAGCATTTTGTCTCCACTTTGTCGCAGCCCGTGGTCGTATTCCGCCAATACGCTTGTTCCCACTCATCAAAGATTTTTCTCCGGTCACGTGAGTGGAATTTGCCAGCGTACGCGACAAGCCCAGCGGTTAGCAGCGCGTTCCACCAAGTAAGTCCGTGGTGCTGACTCTTATCCACGTCCTCACCAACTTTCTCCATGCGTGCCTCGTTCTCGCTAAGGAACTCGAGCACCAGCCGTCCACTCTCGAGCCTGGAGTCTCGGGACTTGATCTCCTGAATCGACTTGCGCTTGAGCTCCAGCGCGGTTTCCAGATGTGTCTTGAGCTTCAGTAGCTCCTCATCGGTATCGGCGACGCGCTGCTTGCTCACCTGGTACTCCTGCATGAGCAGCCGCAGCCTCGCCTGCGCCTTCTCGAGCTTATCGAGCGTGGGCTTGACCATACGTCGCGCGGACGCGTACTGGCAGATCGCGCGCACCCAGATGACCATCATGCTCGCTGCGAGGCTCTGCTTCTCGACCTCTTCGCGGTGGAATCGCTCGTCGCTGATGTAGTGACTCTCCAGTTTACCTAGGACCTCGTCCGTCAGGGCGTCCTTGTCGTAGCTGAGCATGTTCTGCACGACATTCGAGCCGCTCAGGACGCGCCGCGCGTTCTCCCATGGGCTCCATGCTGAACATGACGCAGATCGCGTCCAGCACGAGGTGTACGAACAGCGGAGGGCTGTTGAACGACTTGATCTCGGTGATGTGACGCTTTTCGATCAGCAGTAGCGCGGTGTCCGCCTCCTCAAGACACGCTAACGGGACGTGGAGCTCCACTTGCGCCTGCTTCTCCATCTCGTTCGTGACCTGGACTTGCTCCTCGGCAGCGACCTGGAAGCGTCGCATCGTGTCGCGGATCCGGTCACTGTCTTCTTGTTGCTGCGCGATGTTGCTTTCAAACTCTGTGACCTGGGCATCACACTTGACCACCTGCTGGTGCAGCTCGTCGCCGCCATCTTTGAGCTTCTCAAGCTCCCTGGCCATACTTGTGTACATATAGAGGAACCACTCGGCTTTTGTAAGACTCTCGCTCTGCTGTCGATACGAATGCTCGAGGAACCTGCCAAAGTAGGTCGGGAGCACCATCGCGAGCCGCGTGGGAAGCTGGTTTTTGGTTTCCAGGTCCTGCTGCTGCTGTTTTTGAACCAGCCTCACGGCGGCCACGTGCATTTCGACCGCCATTTTCGTGATCTGCGGCAGCTCACACTCAATTTTGCCCATGAACACCAGAAATTTCTCCCATTGTCGTGCATCTTCATGAACCCCGGGTCTCTTGGAAACCTGACGGTCCACGCGCATCAATCGCTGGACTTCAGCGTGGAAATGGCCGTACACGACCGTCTGGGGGTCGTTCACTGGTAGCAGTGGACATGAAACAACGTTGCGCTGTGGGAACAACGCTGGAATCCGCCTCTCGACCTCGTCTTTGTGGTCAAGATCAACAAAGAGCACGACGCGCAGGCGCTTGCGGATGCGATCGATAATCTGCTGCCATCGGCCACTCGTGATGCCCAGCGGCCGCATAAGCGACATGATCGTCGCAGTCACGCTCTCAGTTTCCACCTTGCACTTGCACGTGAAGTCGTCACAGTCCTGCTGGTACCGCAGCTGGGCCTGCGCGAGGCGGAACGCCAGTGTTTGCTGGTGCTTCCGCTCCAAGTCGTGATAGAACGTCGCGCTGTTGACACTGAGCGTCTCTTTTTCATCTCGCTAGATAGCCGCGAGCTCGTTCTCCTTTGCGAGCTCGGCGTCCTGACGGATTCGTGAGCAATGGGTAGCGTACTGGTTGTCCATCTCCACGAGACGCTCATCGCGCACGCGAGTGGCCATTTTGATCTGCTCTTCGAGCGTGAACGAGCCTGGGATCTCGCCCGTGGAGATGAGGCTCAACAGTTGGCTGATCACGGACGACGGTAGTAGATCCAGCCGCTTGATGATCAGCGTGACGTTGTCGCAGTCGATGCCAATGCGCTCGTAGAGCTCGTGAAGCAACAAGCGCCACTTGACAGTCAGGAAAGAAAGTTCAGGGAGACCCTCGAGGGTTAATACACTCTGTCGCTGCAGTGAGCCACGCGATGCGCACACATAGCGAAGGAGGAAGTCACGGCCACAGCCTGGAGTACCTAGCAAAATGATTTTCGAGCCTTGACGAGCGTGAACACGGCCTATCTGAGCTACTGTGCGAGCCTAGAATGGTATGAGAGAACGAGTGCACGATCAGAGTTAGCATTGAGCGGGCAGGCTAAAGCAGAGTAGGCTAGGGGTAACCAGAGGTAGATAGGCAAACGTACCAGGGACAGTGAGACCTGCGGAGCGCCTGGAGGCAGTTGCTGCTGCAACAGAAGACTGCGAGTACTAGCGATCTCCTGCTGCCTTCTGGTACTCGCCAACGTCGAATACGTTCGGATCGCCCCAAAGAGCTGCTGAACCATCGCATGCGCGATTTCAAATGGCGCGGCTTCGCCAAAGAGCTCGGCGTAAATCCAGAGACTCAAGAGCGAAGTGGAGGACCCTGGGTTTGTCGACCTGCGACGGATGAACTTGATGCTTGTGCGTCGTGGCGCACCAGCGCCGCTTCCAGCACCGCCAACTGGAGGGCTAGTTGTAGTGCTATTGTTACTAGATCCGTCTTTGGTCCTTTGGTCTTTTGGTAGTAGAGGTCTCTCGGCACAAAACCCCAGAGGCTGCAGCTGCTTTCGCTGTACTCGGGTATCCGCTCTGGTGTATTTGCCTGACGCCGTCGTTGCTGAGAGCCCGAGACTCCAGTAGTAGTTGCCGTTGGTTTCTTGTCGAGGAATTTTGTCGAGAGATACGTCAAGTGACCCACGGTGTTGAAACCAGCATTCAGGTGGTTCGTATGGGCGATCAAGCCGCTCTGCTGCGACGGGGCGCTGCTATTCACAGTCGATAGAAGGCTAACGACTCCAGCACTCAGCTGTGCTGTGGCATCCTGGCGATGGTCCACAGCCTCCATAATGCGCCGCAGCCGCCAGATTTGCCTCACGACCCACTGACTATAGTCAGGGTTCGCGATCGAGAATGGGTCCCCGAACGTTCGCAAGCACTCGTAGGTCCACAGCCGCATCAACGTGCCCACATCCAGCAAATATGACGGCGCGACACTGCAGATACCCTCGTACACCCGCGACAGATCGTGGAGACTAAATGCATGGGACGTGGGAATACTACCTTCGGCAGTCCATGGCGAGCACCTCAGTTTCTCCCAGAGCACGGTTGTGCCAGCGACAACCAGCGGTAGCGCATGGCGTATACCCTGCGATAGGCGCTCGAGGGGCGCACCTGGCCGATCCCACTGCGCCAGACTCAGCGTCGAGAACATGCGGTGGATCTCCTGGGGCGTACAAGCTGGAGCCAACACCGGGAAGAACTGGTTCACGAGCTTTGTCAGTGAATTGCCATCATTTACACCACAGTGAGCGCTGGATGCAATGGACGCAACCATAAGCAGGTTCTCGATGCGAATCAAAGTACCGTCATTCCCAGCGTAGACTTTCGAGTGCTCGTAGGCTGAACGAAGGTACTCGTGACACGAAGCGTGCCCAAGCTCAGTCTTTGCGCTCTTGAGTTCAGCGACGACTGGCAGGTGTAGGTCGTCGATGATCAAGATCGTGATCTTGCCTGGCGGCGGTTCGAAGACCCCCGTGCGCTCGCGCTGGAGCATGCGCTCCATGCACTGCGCAATCTCCGTCACGCCACTAGTGTGCTGGTTCATCGTGAAGAAGAACGGCACAAAGTCCCCATTGTCAAACTTTGCAGTCACACGAACAGCGTCCCTTGGGGCTGAGGAGGGAAAGTCCGGTTCGAAAGTCCACCTGGTGCTCTCAGTTGTCTCCACTACTTCCTTAGGTACTAAAGACGCTAGACTAGGATGAGGATCTGATGTGACTGTAGTCTTTGAGGAGTTGCTGACGACTTGACGACTTAGGTTCGCAGTGGCGGCGTCGTGTAACCGCTTGAACTTGGCGGCGAGCGCCGTGACGAGCGAGATCTAGTGGAAGCGGATCTTCTCGACCGACTCGAGCGTTTACGCAGCCTCTTTGTCGTCACTCAGGGATAATCTGTCGCTCGCCTGTCTTGACAGTGATGCGGCAACCTCTCTGTTACTGGTACTGCTAATACCAGTCAAAGGCTTCTTGCCATCCTTGTCGCTGCGCACAGAGTGCTGATCTGAATGGACGATGGCGTTGACAAACTCAATCTGATGGAGAAAGTTGCGCAGCAACTTGGTTCTTCTCGAGTTGTCGTTCCCAATCAGCATAGCCCCACGTCCCGACCGCAGTACCTCTTTCATGAGCGCGTGCATCAGTAGACTCGACGGCGTCGGCACAAACAGACTCGAATTCGACAGCGATCCAGGTCCAAGACTATCCCTTGTACTTATACTTAAAGTGTCCACCTGACGAGGGGTGGCAACCGCCACCGAGCCAGCGTTGTGGACACCCACAAATCGCAGACCTGGAATATCAATCAGCGTCTCGAAGAGATTGGTTTCCTTGCCGCAATCCGTCCAGGTCTCGGAGATCCTCACGAAATGGGTCTTGAGCAGCCCCTGGATCAGCAGTTGGAGTGACAGGTTGTCCGAGATGCATCCGGCAAAGCCCCGCATCAGAGAGAAGACGCACGTCATCTTGACGCGTGTTTCCAGCCGATTCCTCAGCTGATGTTCTTGGGATTCCTTGGTCGGACTAACCTTGGTGTTGATCTCACGTGGCTTTGCTTCCATCTCCTTGTTCGTGGCGTTCGAGACCGAGTACAAAAGCACCTGGAGAAGTGATAACAGATTCACGACGCGTTGCAGGAAGCAGAGCTGCACGGTGCTCCCGTATTCTTGGATCACGTCATAGATGGTGCTCAGGAGCT
>JAASFU010000983.1:0-12311 GCA_023333955.1 Globisporangium paroecandrum | reverse complement strand
TTTTAGTGTTAGGAAAAGTGTCCTTGAATCCCTTTTTGCACGGTGCAGTATACTTTCGTCAAGTGAGCACTGTACATAAAAGAGGATTCAAGGACACTTTTCCTAACACTAAAACAGCTCCTGACAAAAAAATAGAGGGGAATATTTTATGGAGGGTATCAGATTTTAGAAAATTACATTAAATATGCTTTATTTCGTCATCTTGAGTGACTCATTGCTACCCGCGCATTTGATTGGCTGACGGAAAGCTCACAGATTCATCATCACTATGCCTATCGCCAGCCACTATTGCCCATAGGCATAGATAGATGCACATCAATCAAGACGAGACACGAACACAAGCGAACAGCACACCGACAGCAATGACAACTTGCTCTGCTCATTTGACAATTCGCCTTCAACCACACACAACAAAAGCGTCTATCCAACCCCCACAGACACGTTCTACCAGAAATGACGTCCCCAGAAGTCGCGTTCAAGTACAAGAACCTCGTGTTCATCGTCGCGAAGAAGCTGCTCGCCGAGCGCGGGTACTCGCAGCGCCACATCGCTGGCGAGTCTCTCGGCGACGTGCGCGAGATCGTGCAGCACCTGCTTGTCATGCGACCAGCGCCAGATGACGACACACACGAGGGCGAAGCGCTGCTGTACGCGCAGATGGATGAAGTGCTCCAGATCGAGAAGAGCCGTTTGGCGCCAGTCGATGCGTTCCACCTGCCCAGCGTCGTTGCTCCGGACGCCTCGGAACCGTCGACTTTGGAGCCACAGTGGAAGCAGATCTCGCTCTGGAAAGGAGACATCACGACGCTGAACGCCACTGCGATCGTGAACGCCGCCAACTCGGCGCTGCTTGGCTGCTTCCAGCCGACCCACAAGTGCATCGACAACGTGATCCACTGTAAAGCCGGCCCACGTCTGCGCACTGCGTGCCACAACATCATGAGCCAGCAGATCAAGGACGAGCCCGTGGGCGACGCGAAGATCACGCCTGGGTTCGCGCTTCCATCCACGTATGTGATCCACACCGTCGGTCCGCAGCTGCGACGCGGACAGACGCCAACGACTGTGCAGCGCCATCAGCTGCAGTCGTGCTACACGAGCTCGCTCGACCTGCTGCTCAAGACCACGGGACCGAACACGCCAGTGTCGATTGCGTTCCCATGCATCTCCACAGGTCTCTTTGCATTCCCAAGCGACATTGCCGTGCCGCTCGTGGTGGACTCGGTGGGTGAGTGGCTCAAGAGCAACCCGGAGGCGAGCTCCTGGCGCGTCATCTTCAACACGTTCCTGCAGACCGACCACGACCTCTACAAGAAGTACATTGAGAGCAAGCATGAGGACCTGAAGGTGTCGGCGCCAGCCTCGAACCCGACACTGGAGACCGCGAGCAAGCTCGTTGGCGAGGCCAACTACCTGCTCATCACGGCAGGTGCGGGACTCTCTGCTGCGGCCGGTTTGGACTACACTTCAGAGGAGGTGATGCAAAAATTCCACGCCCCCATGCACCGCCAGGGTCTCAAGACGATGTACCACCTGGTCGGTCGCACAGACTTCCCGATGACGTTCTTCTGGGGGTACTACTTCAAGCAGATCAGCGTGGCGCGCCTCAACTGGACCAAGCACCGCACGGCGCCGACCTACGCGATGCTCAAGTCGATCCGCGACCGCTTTGAAACGAAGACTGAAGGGTCCACGTTCGTTGCGACCACGAACGCCGACGGCATGTTTGGCCAGGAAGGCTTCCCGCTCGAGTCCGTGCACACGATGCAGGGCGACTACGGCTACATACAGTGCAAGACGCCGTGCACGAAGACGAGCGTGTTCGACATCGCGCCGTTCGTCAAGACCGGACTCGAGTACATCAACGAGGAGACGTACTACATCGAGGACTCTCGCGGGATCCCGAAATGCCCGAACTGCGGAGGCGAGATGTCGCTCTTCCTGCGCCTCGGCCACTGGTTCCTCGAGAGCTACTTTGACGACAAGAAGAAGGCGTACCGCAAGTGGCTCTCCGATGTCACGGACAAGGTGCAGCGCGAGGGCAAGAAGCTCGTGATCCTCGAGATCGGTGTGGGCTTCAACACGCCGGGGATCCTGCGCCTGCCGGACGAGCGCCTGGCTGCCCACGAAGGCGTGAGCCTCGTGCGCGTAAACCAAACGCACCCGGAAATCCCCTTCGACTCGAACGGTGTCGGCGCCAACGTCGACGCGAACGAGGCGCTCGCGTTCATCACCGAGAAGCTCGCGCTCGAGTACTCGACTGAGTGAAGAAGGAGCTCAGTATTTTGGCTCCTGACTTTGACATGCTTCTCTCAAAAACTACGATAATGCTCATTTAATTACGATTCATATACATGTTTGCTAAAGTACGATCTGTCTTTTCGCTATTGTTCTCCCAAAGTGTCCAAAAACGCCAACGAAGCTACTATTAACAATCATGGAACCATGCTCGCTCATCGTGGCGTTCTTGGTGCCGCATCTGCGCGGCTCGATCCCGCATACGCTGCAGGAGATCAAGGCGCTGTGTGTGCCGATGAGAGATAACTGCATGGTGTGTCTGCGTGTGTACGCGCGTCTCCATCAGATCTGGCAGCACGAGCTGCAGTTTGTGCCCACTGCGCGCTTGCTGCGACAGCGCGTGGCGCCAGTGCTCGGACGCTACGCGGAGCTGCTCGTGCGCTTTGCGGAGCTACTAAAGAGGTTTGCGACCGACGACTGCGTGTTCCGCCTGATCCTGAGTCGGCAGTTGTTCGTGAAGCTGGACCAACTGCATCGTGATATCGACGCGGTGGTGCTGGCGTTGGTGGAAGGAGGTGGTGATCATGAGCGTGGACAACACAGCGCACCAAGAGGCGACTGCCAAGAGCGCCTGGTGCTCGCACGCGTGCAGTGGGAAGCAGATCGGAAAGTGCAGCAGCAACTGGACAGACATCGATCTGGGTACACTGCAGTGGTTCAAAGTGAGCTGCGCGCCATCGACACCGAACGAGAGATGCTGTCTGAGGTCCGAGACGCGCTTGCAGAGGAAGTCAAAGCTAGCAACAGCGCTGTCAAAGCAGAGACCAGCGACGATGACACAATTCTGCTGCTGTCTGTGGCCAACACGCACGATGCGACTGGGAGAGAGCTGATCAGGATGTCAAATTGGAGGTTGGTTCGGCGCGACTTCGTGGACATAATGATCAGCAGTAGCAGCGAAGCGTCATCACAGTCCAATAGCCCAACCACTCGCACTGGCGCAGTACAGCCACGCGGCGACTCGGAGCTTCTGAGAACACTGTCTGGTTGCAGGCTCGTCGAATCGCACAGTGCGTGCCATCTCTGCACTCCGGTCGTGTTCGCATTCGACAGAATGGCGACCAGCAGCAACTTTGGCGAGTTCGTGAACGCGCTCAGGAAGCAGCTCGTGTCGCTGTTCTACAGTGTCGAGCTGAATCTTCATTACCCGCACGAGAAGGAGCTTTTCAGCAGCAGCAGTGGTAGTGATGACAACAGTCAGACTGTGGGCGTCTGCGACTTTGGCTTTGCGAACCTGAGTCTCAGTCAAGTCAAACGGGGAACTGAAGACATCACCACCACTCTGTTGATACCAAGTACGTAAAGCAAATGCTTCAACTCCCACGAAGTAAACCATTCAGATGTACAAATGTAGAAGTTCAATAGATTAGTTAGTAGCGGTATTTAGATTCTAGCATAGTTGTGTTTGTCGTTATCGAGAGAAAAGGAATAGGACACACATCAGCTTCATGTGCAGCTTTTGCATACGGTTTCACGCCACAATATACATGCGCTCCTTCCATCATTCGTTCCAGTAGGAATAGTAGTTGCGTTTTACACCCAGAACTCGTCGTCGTCGTCTTCGTCCGCCTGCTCGGCGACGTGCGGCTCTTCGTCCGTAGAGCTGTCGTCACCCTCGTCGTCGCTGCTCGCGCTCGAGTAAATGATTGCGGGGGGGTCGTCGTGGCTCGCCGTCGTCACCACCACTGGCGCTTTTAATGCTACCGGTGACACTGACGGTGACGGTGACGCCACTGGCGCTACTACATCATGGTCAGCAGCCTTCTCGCCAGACTCACTCGACATGGTCATCGCCGCCGCCATGTTTGCCGCCAGCGCGACCTTGAGCTCGCTGAGGATCGCGTGCGGCACAGGGTTCGCCGCGAGCCCCAGGGTCTGGATCATCGGGTTCATCTGCACAGCCTCGAGCAGCGCCTTGGCGCCTTCTTCGCCAATGTTGTTGCCCACGAGCCCAATGTACGTGAGCGAGCGATTCACCTGGAGCGCTTGCGCGATCGACTTGGCGCCTTCATCACCAATCTTGTTGCCCCAGAGCGCCAGGTGGTGCAGCGAGTCGTGGCCGTACAGCGCGTCCGCGATGCCCTTACAGCCGACGTCCGTGATCCCGTTCCCGTAGAGATCCAACTGCCGGATTGTCGAGTTCATGCGCAGCATGTCGGCCATTGCGAGCGCACCCTTGTCGCCAATGTCGTGGTCCGGGAGCACGAGGCGTCCGACCACGCGGTTCATCTCCATCACGCGCGCCACAAGCGCGCCGCCGGACTCCTTCAGCTTGAGTTGATACGTCTCCGACATCTCCGTCAGGTCCAGCTCCGTGATCGTCTCGTCATTCGCCTGCACGCGCTTGAGCGTGTCCTTCAGGCGCCAGGCGCCCGAGCTCGTCTCGTCCCCATCAGCTGCGTCATTTTTCTCGTTCTGCTGTTCACCCTCTTCCTGGTTGGACGCAGCGCTGCCCACGATCTGACCGGCTGCTGTATCATCATCCTTCACAGTGCCATTAGCACTCATAGCTGGCTTGCTCTTGCTTGGCGACAGGACCTCCGCACCAGCAGGTGAGGATGACGACGACTTGGTGGGGGACGTGCACTCCGGCACGCGCGCCTCGTGCGCGTAGCTCTTGGACGCTGACGTCGTGGTGGCTGGCGTTGAGCTCATCATTGCTCTCTGTCTCTTGGTGCCTGTTGCTCTGTATGGTGTCGCGATGGAAAGTGATTGTGACTGAGAGAGAGAAGGAAAGCTTAAGTTTTGGTCCGTCCCTGCAATTGATCGATCTTATGCGAAAGTCTCAATTGCGCAAGTCTCATGTGACGACAGCTGAATGAATAAATAAACCAGGCGGCTCTTCAACTAGGTAATATCTATTTCTACCGACTCAAACTGGATATGATGTAAAAAAATCAAGATATTTTGACAGCAGTCAGATTTTGAGCTCAGTTTTGGGACTATTGCCACTATGTAGAAAGTATAGTTAGACATAAATCTGCTGGCACAACCATTCAAGAAGATCTGAAGAGTTCTGAAACCACCTGTCGCCAGGCAGTATGCGTTTTTAGAGGGTCGCACCTGATTTATGCAGTAAGAGAAGCTATTTCTGATGATTACTGAGGAAATACTCAGATCTGAGTATTTGACGAGCATTGAAACGCCGCACAATTTTTTGCTTTGACTTGGTTGTGGATTTGCCTACGGTACGCTCGTCTGCTTGGAGAGCCACGCATTCGCATTCGCATTCATTTGCGCTTTAAGGCAATCTCTATTCTCCAAACACGCCTTTACGTGGAAAGTTTGCGTGGCAGTCATCAAAGCCAGCTTGATTCTACATGCCACACCGGAGCCACGAAAAGGACCCGAGTACTATTTATTACCTGACCAGCAGATGCCAATCTTCACTCCGACCAACATCGTCATAAGAACAAGGCAAAAAACATGTCGACAGTAAAAGAAAAAGCAAGTCATGTGTAGATCTGGCAGGCAGGCGATGAAGATTCGAATCTCATCGTTGTGTTATAGTATATACGATGGAACACGGCACGGTTATACTTATTTTTGCTCGCTGAACTCGCCCTTCTGAAGACTTGAAGCTTGCTTTGTCCATCGAAGTGCCAGGCGAAGGAATGGCATGGAAAGCGATCGTGGTTTAACATCGCTTTCTCCACCTCGACTGTGTTCGTTTGTCTTATTAGGTTTGTCTGGGGTCTTCTAGCAAATAGTTATCTCTCAGCAAAGCAGGTATTTTGCTGGTTCCTTCAAGACACTCTTCTGCTTTCAATTGTCATCCGTGGCTACCGAGCCAAGGCGGAATAATGAGTTGCGCAAATGCCCAACAGTAGTCCCGGAAACGATGAGTGCATGTCGACAGGTCTCTCTTTCAAGCTCGTCGAAGTAACTAGCTTGTCCACAGTACGTGGACAAATCTCACGTGTCTACTACTAGGTACGTCCAGCTTCGATGATACAATGTGCACCAATTTGGGTCCTCCGAATTTATTCGGCATGAATGATTGCGCCGTCACTGTCGAGTCCCTCAATAAATACTGTCGACGCAAAGCCCCGTCCTGGATTCGCTTTCCAACTCACGATCTCATCCGATATCGGGCATCAGTTGAGCTCGTCTCAATTCCATCCATTCTGTCGCTGATAGTGGCTGATTGATGCTGGTAGCATTTTTCGTCACTGTATCGGTATGTATCTGAGATTCTGCGCCCCACACTACTGTTATCGACGTCCGTCTACGTTCCAGATGCTTTGACAATCCATGATCTGCTGCTGACGCTAAGCAGCTCCGGTAAGAACGACAGCCAGTATCAACAGAGACAAAATGCCACTTTGCTTTCTATGGGCAAGTGGTGACGCTAGCCGATCATAATCGATTCTGAGCCATCCGTTGTTTCACAGACCCATCCTATATAATACTTGAACCAAGTTCTCCAGTATTCCATTCTTTGGAGCAGAAATTTTGCTCCTCATTTTACCTCTCATGCTTACACTAACCAGACCAATCTGTTGCAAGCCCAGTGCTTCAAACTCCTAGGCATTCTCCCACGACTGGTGCCACACATGCAGTCTGTAAAAGGCTGACGCTGGGTTTTTGCTTAGCGTTGATGGATCATAGTGTGGATAGAGTCGCTGTGTCGATATTCATCGTCGGGTTGCACAGCTCCTATGGAGAATACATGCGCTCTACGACGCCGTTGTGGCATTCTGACGTACACAAATAGGGGTTCTGCAGGGACGACTCCATACCATCAATACAACTACACGTACAACCATTGTTCGCTTTGCTGCCTCTTCTGTCCTGAGTTAATCGATCCAATAGAACTATTTTCATCATTGAGTAGAGAAATCCGGTTTTCATCTTCAAAGTGCCAGACGTCGGACGATTTTCTCTATCCAGGTAGCGCTACAGTCACAAGAACGAGACCAAAGCGCACGTCATTTCCAGCTCTCTCTCTCTCTCGTCACACGGGTAACTGACTGACAAATTCCTACACTCCAGCTATTAGGATGATGTCCGATCTACTGGTCCTTCATGCGCAACTGTGCACGGTCAATTTGGCAAGTGCAAATGTACGAAAGCCTTGAACAAGCAACGATATCGGCAGACGCGCAGATGAGAAGCTGTCTGTGGGAGCGAGTAGTGACGCTGGTCGATCATGCTTTCGACAGCAATTGGTTCTCAGACCCTTGACCATCCCTTTCTATTTTCCCTATCATATCTCATTTTTGATCAGAACCCTTCGGTATTCAATTATTCGAAGCTCCAAATATCGCTCCATTCTCCTCTCATACTTAGTAGAACATGAATCGGCACAAACTGCTCACAGATTTGACATAGTATCAGCAAAACTGTGGCGTGCTCACTCATCTCTGAGCTCTCCACTTTCAGTGGGCTCAGTGGAACGAAGAGCGAGCACCTCATTGCTGTTTCTGAAGTGTGGTACAGAAGGATTGAGTGAGTGCAGGAAGCCAGTCTAGCAAGCACCATTTGACGAGTTCTTTTTTCATTCGAGTGGTGCACATAGGAAGCCGTTCCCCCATGGCGAGGGTGGTCCGGAACAGCGAAGCGGCACCGTCAGACAGTAGCTGCTGAACGCATTCCTATGATGGTCACCACTCTCATTTCCTTGGCTTCAGAACTGGAAGATCTCCCGTTGCACTTTTGGGTCATTGGCACCATCACAGAGTGCAACTTGGTGCACAAACTACTGTACTCTCACCGAACTCCCTCGTCTAGGTCTCTGAAAACCTGCGTGGAATCCTGTAGTCAGCTTTCCCGTGCAAAAGTGCGTTCACAGTGTGTAATTGGTCCGTTATCATAGTTTCGTCCGATACGAATGCAGAAGAACCAACGCCAACTGTGGACAGCACCTGGCGACACAACATGGCTCTCCCTTGCCTTCTCATCAGCAACCGAATCGTGGACAGGGAACCTTTGTCTGGGGTTTTCTGGTGCGACGGTCGCAATCCCACTTTGAACACCAGTTTCATCTTCTTCACCACATATGGGCGAGATCCACAGTCTACCCGATTTGACCCCATGGCTTGTTCTTGGTCCACAGCCAGCGTGCAAGCGAAATTCCGAAATCCTACAGTAGTATAGAACTGATGTCCTCACTTCTCCCAGGACGAAGCTCCTAGATACTACAGCGCTGAACAATGCTCGTAAATGATGAATTCGAGCTTCCACTTGTGCCATGAGCACTGGAAGACCGGGAGTCGATAGAATTGAACTCCTATACGTGCACATCGGAAGCACTGAAGCCCAGAGTAGGCGGCGATACGTTTTGGTGAAGGAACGAGCAAGCGCTGGTGGGAGGAACGAGTGACCGACTGAGTGCGTGGCACCTCCGGTGGTACAGTCCTTCTGCCTGAACTTCAACCCTGTCAACCCGCCATTCATTACTCATGTAATCGGAAACAACGGACCGGATGCTGAACTTTAACTTAAACAAGTGCTTTTGGTCACACTTCTCATTTTTGTGACGTAATGTACTTAAATACATCGTTTGGGAAAATCGAATTTTCTCAGGTTGCCCTTTCTTTGGTGCAACATAACACTTTCTTTAGAAGGTGGTGCTTGCTCGTTGACACTCACATTTATTTATTAGTGATGAGATGAGCTTTACCTTCTCTCTTCAGTTGGGAATGGAAGGAGCCCATGGCAATGATGACCATCGATAGATAGCCAACATGACAGAGATACAGTACCTGCACCAACCTCTTCTCTCGTAGCCTTCAAATGGTCCAGTGAAGTACAGTATTCCTTCACGAAGAACAGTCTTGCTTGCTTCAAGCCATCTTGTCATTTCAACACTTGACCACATTTCACGTGGTGAAGTGAATGCATTGGTGCTAGAATCAGACAGTCCGAGCGACAGAGACGTGGCGGCACCAACAACATTAGCAAATGGTGGTGGTGAGGTCCATCCAACCCACACACGAGCCCAGCTTCAAACAGCCTCGCGTCCGTCCATCTCCAAATGAATAGGTGGATTGTTGGACATCAGTGGGTAAAAGGAGGGAACGAAAAGGAAAAGGAGACTTGATGAATTTCTTTGAAAGTGGGAGCCTCCTCCCCTCTCACGGGATGCGTCGGTGACGTTGGGCTCGTTGGTTTTTCCTGTTGAGGTTGTTCCCAATTCAGCCTTCAGCAGCGCACGAGTGTGGTGTTTCCCACCGGAGTGCCCGATTCCCATCTGTCCACCAGCAGCTCCTAGAAGACTCTTCATCCTCCCAATAGAGATCTCATTTCCAAATCCGCTCTCCGACGCGCATTCCCCTCTCCCAACTTCCCCCCACCTTCTATCTCTCCACAACATGAAGTCCTTCTTTGCGCTCACTGCTGCTGCCGCCTCGTTCGCTCTCGTCCACGGCGCCAACTGCGACCTGACGGTGGTCGCGCCTCTCCTGACTGACGCCGACGTGACGCAGTGCAAGGCTGACACCGGTCTCTCGCCACCGACTCCTCCTACTGCCGACGTGCTGCCAAAGCTCTGCGGAAACAAGGCGTGTCTGGCGGCGCTGGCCAAGCTCAAGAACCTCGGCGTCGGTGACTGCACGGTCGGCACGATCGCGCTCGAGACCGACTTCACCAAGCCGATCGAGGCGTTCTGTGCCAAGGCGGCGGCCACGCCATCAGCGACCCCAGCCACGACCCCGGCCACAACCCCAGCGCCAGCCACGAGCCCGGCGCCAACGACCAAGGCCCCGACCACCACCCCAGAGCCGACCACGAAGGCCCCATCGGCGACCACGGAGACCAAGACCCCAGCGCCAACGACTGCCACGAGCAGCGACTCCGGCAGCAAGACCGCGGGCAGCGACACCGCGATCGAGGAAAACTCGCAGGCCGGTGTGCCACTGCTCTCGAGCGGCTCGGGCTCGTCCCTCGACATTGAGACCCCTGTGACGAAGACCCCCGTGGCGAAGACCCCGGCGCCATCGGCCACGCAGTCGAGCGCCTCGAGCATCGCGTTCACCGTCAGCGCCGTCGTGCTCGCGGTCGCCGCCGCGTTCATGTAAGTAGCGATGGTGGTCTGAGAACTGTCCTGTTGTGCGCTTGTTAGTAGTGCTGCGTATTGCGTTTGCGTGTTTAGTTTTTCTATCAGCTGATGAATGACGAGATGAAACGAAGGAGAAGATCAGAGAATCGGACCTACGAATGAAGTCACCACATCCAATTTTTCTGTTTTTCTCTCTTTCGTTTGCGATGTTTTTTTATCTTCCGGACTTGTTTTTGTTGTCGTGTCTATCGTCATGCACAGATTTTGGTTGCGCAATTGTGGAGTTTGCCTATAATAACTGACACTAACTACCCTCAACTCTGCAAAATAGGCTTTGAATGATCGCTACAGAGTTCGACACGATAGACGATAGAGGCGAGTCGGATGCGAGGACCAAGAAGACTTCTTGTGTTCTAGCCGCCAGTAGGTACCCTAGACCCCACCTTCCTGTTTCCGGTCAACTTGATCCATCTATGCTGGGAAGCAAACCAACCATTTGCACCCGCATACATCTCGAATTACTGGTGTAGACAGAAGCATCCCAATAAAAACACCTATATCGTCACGTTCTCTAGTGCAGCCGGAAAACTGACTGGGGTTTCTAGAAGACAACGCTAGTTTCGCTTTACCAGCAAGTGCTCTGGCGCACTATTGGATTGCCGATTTGTGCCCAACATCTGTGAAAAACATTTGAGTATCCGTCGTGATCAACCGCAACGAAGTAGGTGCGGTTTTCGGGCACGCGCAGGATCGAATGCACCCACTTCCAAGCTGCTTTTAGTCCCCATTTGCACCGAGAGAGTGCAGTATCATCCTACCAGCCACAACACCAGCGCAAGCAGTAAAGCACCAGCAGCTCCCTCAGTTTCGAATTCGCTCGCTCCACCACGCTCCTTCTGTGACTCCCATCCCTCCATTCGCCCATCCACCCTCATGAAATCGCTTCTCCTGCTCACTGCCTGCGCGTCGCTCGCTATCGCAAACGCAGCTAACTGCGATATCATCAACCTCCTGCCGCTGTTGAAAGACCCGAATCTGGTCAAGTGCAGCGCAGACACCGGTTTCTCTCCACCAACACTTCCATCAACGGACATGTTGCCGCTGATCTGCGCGTCCACTTCCTGCCAGTCGGCGCTAGGGACGATCAAGGCGCTCAATCTTGGCGACTGCACGGTCGCCGCTATGAAGCTCGAGACCGATTTGATCCATCCTATTGAGACATTCTGCTCCGCGTTGATACCAACCACGACGAACAGGACGACCAGATCGCCAGGCACCGCTGGAAGCAGCAGCACGGCTAAAGACACTTCGACATCCGATGTGACCGCGCCAGCGAAGACAGCGCTGACGCCGATGCCTTCGCCCACACCTGCCTCGAGTGCGTCGAACCTCCAGAGCTCTGCCAGCGTCGCCGCTGTTGTATTCGTACTCGCTGTAGCCGCCAGTGTGCACTAACCACCGAAGGTGTTACTCTACAGCCACCCTCTGTGCTCGCTGTGTAGTACGCGGACCCGTAGTTTCGTGTTGATATACTGAGCTAGTGGGAAATTCAGATATATCCTGGTGTAGCTGTAGTGTGTGGCAGCATCGACTTCTGGCTTGGTGTGTGATGTGATGTGTGGTTGGTAGTTAATGAACCTGGAGACAGAATCATGAACGAGGTAACAGCAAAGAAGCATACTGAATGCACCTACATTCAGGCCAATATTCCCTCCATAATAAAGATGCAGCTTTTCATCTCGCAACGACCCCTCGCCTCTTTGATTCATTGTTTTATAGAAGCTATATGGAAGTAAAACTCGAGGAGTGTTCGCAATTCAAAAGATGTTGAAACCAGCGACAGCGAAGAGGGTCATCATCGCGGCGGTGACACCAACCAATTCGGCATGCGTCGAGGCTCCAGACGAAGTGGTCGGCGTCGGAGTGGTCACGGTGGTAGACGAGGCCGACGACGAAGAACCGGTCGCCGTCGTCGAGGTCGAGGTCGTTGCAGTCCCGCAGTAGGCTTCGA
>JAASFU010000982.1:0-12316 GCA_023333955.1 Globisporangium paroecandrum | reverse complement strand
GTATGGCAGCCACATGACTGGCTTTGAAACTCGCTGTTGCGTTTTTTAGCGCTGCGCGCAGTCCTGATCGGCTGATCATATCTAAATAGCACTGCGAAATACGCAATACATCAAAAGTTATCGCTAAAAGACCGGTGTGCGATTTTTCTTGCCCAGGAGTGTATGTAGTTAAGTACGCACCATACGTGCGTACTTATGGTGTCATCATTGACAAAAACCTGTGAAGCGTACTTAAACATTACTTTGTTTCCTTCAGTTGAGCCATCTTCTAAACTCCAACAAATCCAAAATGAGCCATTCGCAGCACTCAGCGGCAGCATCCACCCAGTTGCGCGCGCTCGCATGGATCTGCTTCTGCGGGCCGGGGCTCTTCAACGCGCTCACGTCCTTCGCAAGCGGACTGGCGGACCCGCGCGTCGCGTTTGCCGGGAACGCGCTCGTGTACCTGAGCTTCGCAGTCTGCAGTCTGGTCGCCGCGGCGCTCGTCCCCGCGATCGGCGTTCGACGCACGCTCACGATCGGCTCTCTGGGCTACTTCTTGTACACGGTGTCGCTCTGGAATGTGCACAACGACTGGCTCGCGCCGTTGCCAGTGTACTACGCTACGTGCATTGTGTTGGGGGCGGCGGCGGGCTTTCTCTGGACAGCGCAGGGTCTCATGCTGCTGAGCTACCCGAGCGTCGAGAGTCAGGGCGAGAGCGTGAGCCGCTTCTGGGTGATCTTCAACATGGGTGCGACTGCCGGCGGCGTGATCAGCTTTGCTCTCAACTTCAACCAGAGCCTGAGCAGCGCCGCTGTCGACAATCCTGAGAGTTCGCCATCGCGCGCGTCGAATGGGATGTACGTGGTGTTCCTGCTGCTCATGGGCGGCGGCGTGGCGCTCGCGTGGTGCGTGATCGAGGATTCCGACAACGTGGTCAAGGACAACGGTGAGCCAGTGCACGTGAGACCTCACTCAAGTGACGAGTCGGCAGCGTGGAGATCGTGGCAAAGCAGCGTGCACAATGCACGACGGGTGGTGAGCAGCGAACGCCACGGGGAGATCCTGCTCGCGCTGCTGCCACTGTTCGCGTACAGCAACTGGTTCTACGCGTACCACTCGTTCTACAACGTCGCAGGGTTCAACGCGCGCACGAGCGGGCTCACGAGCGCCTGCTATTGGCTCGCGCAGATGGGCGGCGCGCTCGCGTCCGGTAGCTTTCTCGACAGTCAGATGGCGATGGCTGCGCGCTCGCTTACGCAGTCAACAAGGTACGCTCGGCACTCTCAAGCTCCGTGGGGGATCGCGAGGCAGTTCCTGCTTGGGTTTCTTGTGCTGGCGACTGTCATGTGGATGATCGGCTGGTACGTGCAGGACAAGTGGTTGCGTCTAACCTACCAGCAGAGTCTTAACATGGACGTGCTGACGACGCAGGCGTCATCGCTGCTCCCCGCGCTGCTACTGTACATCGTCTACGGGGTCCACGACGCGCTCTGCCAGGTGTGGATCTACTGGTTCATGAGCCTCGTCACCGCGAAAGACGTCGTCGCCTCGGGCTGCTACGCGGGCGTCTACAAGAGCGTGCAGGCTGCGAGCGCCGCGCTCGCGTGGTACTTTGGCGCAATCCAGATGGACCCACTCACCCAGCTGCAGATCAACGTGGCGCTTTGCACCACGAGCGTCCTGTGCGCACTGCGCTGCTGTGCGTTTGCGTTGAAGAGCTCAGCGATAGACGTGGAGCTCGACGGTCGTAAACAGAATGAAGACGCCTGCGAGGCGGACATGTTACTCGGTTGAGTACGGCACGTCATCTGGGCTTGGGTATCAATCACCATGGGAATCCCATTTGGGCTGGAGCTGTTGAGCCTAATTATACCATTCTTGGCCAAGGATGGGAGCAACCTGCACTAATTTTACGAAGGCAGCGAAGAGAAACAGTGATGGATTCATTCGTCAGCTACTGCCCCGCGACTCCTATTGATTGACTGTCTGCCTTCGGTTCCCTGGCATCACGCTCTCTCTCTCAGCCTCTTGCGTGGCTGGGCAAGGGCTCGTTGGCAGCTTGCTTGGTAGGTGCAGGGCGAGATTGCTGGGCTTCGTTTGATTGATGGCATCACTATGGGCCTCTGGAAATGATGGGACGCCATTGTCGTGGCCGACAACGCAACAGTCGAAAGGCCGACTGGTGCTCCAGATTGAGGATTTTGTGCTCGCGAACAAGATCATGGTTGTGAGCATCCACGAAGTTGAGAACGCGGGGCTGGGCTCGCCTCTGGGGACAGCGCGGCCGACAACATCATCGCCATCTCTAGACAAACAGACAGAGAAATCCGAGGTCCTTGGTTCTTTGGATCATGAAGATGCTACTGTGGACGTGACGGGGTTCTACGTTAGCGCGATCGACGAAGTGGAGAACGAGTACTCGCTCTACATATCGCGACAGAAAGCTGAGTACCTCTCCCGCGTGGAGCAGGAAGCGCGCGGAGCTGTCTTAGGCGAGCAGCTCAAACTACAGCAACTCCCAGTCGATGCCATGGCGAACAGCATCCTCGCGCACCTCGACATCATCGGCAATCGCCATCGCGACATCGGGAAGCTCACGTGCCGCGAGCCCCAGGCGCATGTGGCGAAGAAAACGAGAGTTGTCCCTGCAAAGAGCAGCGCCGTGAAGCAGAAGAACGCACATTTGCCCTCCAAGCGGCAGGACCAGCGCGCCGCGCGTTCGATCAAGACTGCCGTCAAGACCCGCGAAGCTATCGCCTCGGCGCACAGGTTTGACCATCATCCCAGCATGATCTCTCCTGTTATTGACGACAAGAGCGACGATGAAGCGCTCACGCCTCGCACGCGAAAGGCGCGCAAGAGCAGTGACTATCGGCTTTTGAACCGAGTGGTCGCGGAAGAGAAGACGATCTGGAAGTCCGGGCTCGAGGCGATCCACGACGACCCGAGCTTCCGGGTCATGGTGGACACGATGAACGTCAAGGCGTTCGAAGAACAAGGGCGGCGTCATTCCTCTCAGGCCTCGACGAGAGGAAGTGCCAGCGATCGAGGGGACATTGCGAGCCTCAGTGTTGTCGTCAAACGAGCGGTACCCGAGAAGAAGACCAAGCACAAGGAGCTCCAGGAGAGGCGCGACAAAGGGCGACAGGCTCGCCTTCGCATCACGCGAGCGGCATCGTCGTCAGCAATTCACGATATCCTGACTATAGATGGTAGCGGGGAACCAGATTCTGGGTTAGTGGCAGATGATGATCCTGTGCGTGCAGCGACTTTTGAAGAAATCGACGGACTGCCGGGCAATTTGGTCAAACGCTTGCCGTCGCTGAATGGCGGCAGATCATCCAGAAGACTGCTCAATGTGCAGATTCGAAGCGATTCGCGGAAGTCGTCGCTCGTCCTAGAGCAATCACAGGAACCGGAGCAATTTCTACGAAGACGATCGGACGCAACCGAGCGACGCGTCCTCAAAGTGGAGAGTGTGTTCAATGAAATCCCAGGCATGGAGGTCGAGATCACCACCGAGCGGCCAAGGAACCGAGGCTCGCTGCTTTTGGGCTCGCCTCGCACAGACGACGTCATGCGCTTAGAGAAGCTGAGGATGCAGGAGAGCGCCCGACGCAGTTCTTTAGAGAGAGACGACAGCGGGACGATGAGGCGATGGTCCATCAGCAAGGCGGGGTCAAGGAAACAGTCGCTGCTGCATAGCGCAGAGCTGAATGGTGCTGTTGCTCTTGCAGGGTCGGCTTCGGCTCCAGAGCTCCAGCGACCAGAGGCGGCTCCAGTTGAAGCGGAGACGGAGCGATCTCCGCAAGCAGAAGTGGGAGTAACGATGATGACGCTTGTGGCTCCGCTCCAGTTGCCTGTTGCTACGCCTCGAACAGAGAGTGCTGGAATAGCGGTGGCGTCGCCGAGTGGCACCTTAACTGCTGATGTTGTTGGTGATCATCAAGCAACGGAGTTGTTTCAAACGACGCGCAAGTTCATCGTCGAGGATGACAAAGATGCTGAGATGAATCTTGGGAGTCCACCGAAGGTCGACAAGACCGACTCGAAGGCAGCAGCAAAGCCCATAGTTGAACCTGTGAGTGTGAAGCAAAGCAGTCGTGCAGGAAGTGCTTACTTGCTGACGCTCGACACTGCTCCGTTGGAGAATCAGTCGGAGCCAGCGGCTAGAGAGACTGTCATAAAGAGCCCAAGACCGTTGCGTCGGAGTGAGCACACGGTCGAGATTCACGAGGAAGGTGGAGATTCCGAACAACAACCGGGCTCAGAAGCAACAGTAGCAACAACAAAAGAAGAGAGATATCGAGATGCGAACGGCACGACTGGAGATGAACAGGCCCAACCTGATGAAGCATCCTTGGCTTCGCCTCGACAAGCCTGTTGGACAGACCCTGCACCTCCACAGAGCGAAGCTAACATACCAGTCTCTGGATCGGTAGGCTCACAGTTTCCGTCTTTCTGTCTCAACAGAAGAGGCAGAAATGCCACAGACATCGCCATCCCTACTTGGAAAGCACCACGATGACTCGTTGGGTAATGTTGTGGACCGTCGCACCCAAAGTCTGGATAGAATGAAGCCAAACTCGCCGCATTCCCTATCCAATGTCAGTGGTGAGGGCAACAATGCAAGAGAAACAGAACTGGAGACAACAATGCAAGACCAGCCGCAGCACGAGAACATTAGCGCCAGTGAGCTCCGGATGCGAAGATTGGAGCGAACCGACGCAATTGCGTTGACGGCGCGAGCTAAACCTGGTGATGGCGTCGTCAAAGAGCAATCCCCTCGAGGTGAAGACGGTGATTTGCATTTGGACTCAACGGAAGAAGAGAGCGGTTGTGTTGATGCTGCGGCTAGTGAGATCGATGGTTTCCTGGCAGGCGCGGGACCAACGATGGATCAGTGCGAAAATGAACTACAGAGCACAACCGAAGAAGACGACGAGTCCGATGGTAGTCTATCTGCTGATCACGATACAGAAGAATCAGAGTCGATGCAGCTTCATGGTCAGTTTGGTGAGGTCGATGGTATACCACATCAAGAGGTCATCGGAGAAGACCAAGAGAGCGACGTCACGCACGGTAAACTAGTGACTGACGGTAGTAAACAGCCTGAAGCTCACCAAGAGGCAGTCATGTCGCAGAGGAAACCTTCAGTGATAGAGATGCACGCGTCCACAATCGCAGCCGCAATAGCAGCCGCCGCCGCTTCCTCTGCTTCGAACTCAACAAAGCTCTACCATCAAGCTGAGATCTCGCCAAAGCCGAAAGTAGCCGACGAGCCGAAGAAGAAGGTCACTAGCGGATCTGTAGTTGCGCCAACTACCACTACGCGCAAAGCCTCCTCTCAATCTTTCCTCGGTCCGTCACCAGGCAAAGGGTCGCAAGCAGCAGCACCAAAGGTGCCGGCCAAGAAACCAAAGCACAACGGTACTGCTGCTACCATATCGACAGATACCACCGCCACCATCATAACAACAAGAGGAGGGACTGAGGACCGTCGAAAGAGCGTTGTGAGCAGCCAAAAGAGCGATATTGAGGTGAAAGACATCGCAACGAGAGCGCCTCGCAAGAGCATTTCCAAGACTTCAGTTATGGGCGGAGAACTGAGTGGCGATCACCTCCACTCTCACCATTTGCACCGCCGTGCTGAAGGCAATGCAGTCAGCGCCAGAGTGATGAAGCATCAGCACCTTGCATCCCAGCGGAAGAAATCGGGCGAGTGCCACGCGTTTCTGGAAACTTCGTCCCACTACCACAAGAAATGGGGCCGCTGGCTTAACGGTCGGCTCATTGTCGACAAGATCAGCTGTCTGCAGCTCGAAGAGCTCGTGCTACAGAGCCCGCACAGCGAGAAGCATCTCGCGAAGCTCGGACTGCGCTACGCGCGCTGGTCAGGAACCAGTTTGGCAGCGATCCTGCTGCTTGAGCACGCTTCGTTGATGCACGAGAACGCGCTGCGAACGCACGAATACTGGAACTCGATGGGCAATGCGCACCTGGACCTCTTCCTGCGCAACCGCAAGTTCCTCTAGGTGTCAAAATTCCATTTGGGCAAGTGTCTCCAGGCGTTCACGCGCGCGTTCGCGTACATGGAGAGCATGGCGGACCCGCTGCTGCTGCTACGATACGCGATCTGCCTGTTCTGGCGCGGCGGCGACGCGAATTTGGAGAAAGCCGACGACATTTTCAGGGAACTTTTTGCGAAATTCGCGAGTTTCTGCGACAAAGACCGCCTGAATCTGCTGTTTCTGCACTTCCAGACTCTGTCGAGGCTGCGCATGTACCACGAAGCAGCCGAGTGCATGGAGATGGTGATCAACCTGCACGGTTCTTTGGTACCGACGACGCCACTACCCACCACAGGCTCAACTGCAAGCTCATCCAGCTCTACGCCACCAAGCCCCTACGACTCGATGGACTACATGATGATGCTCATACACTGCCAGCAGTGCAGCGGCAACTATATCCTCGCGTCGGCGACCTTTTCGACCGTTTTGAAAGTCAAAGGCATCACGCAGGAAGGGAGTCTGAGTGACGACCAGTACCTGGAGCTCTGGTACTTTCTCGCGGAGAAGTGCTTCCATCACGAAGAGTACCCGCTGGCGCTCGAGTTCTACTCGATCGCGCTGAACTTCGCCAAGAACTCGCAGGTGCTCGCGAGCATCCACTACAGTCGCGGGCTGTGCTACGAAGCCATCGACGAAGACGCCAAGTGCGTCACCGAGTACAAGCGCGCGCGGAACCTGAATCGCCACATTGCGCCGCTTGTCCCACTCGCCGACCTGCGTGTGAACTACGAGGACCAGTTTGCGGCGCTTTTGCAGAAGCCGGTCCGTCAGATCATCGAGGAAGTGCATGTGAACCTGTACGACAAGGCCGTGAAGAAGTTGCAGCGGCTGTTTTGGCGCAAGCACCACACGAAATCCCATACAAACCGTACGAACGACGACGCAAAGAGCTCTAGCAGCGGTACTAGCAAGGGGGCGTTGCTGTTGAGAACGCCATCGTCTTCGATTGATCCTCGCATGGAGAATGCGAATGGGGGCTCGAGACGGAGCTCATTGACCGGAGGAGCCTCGGAAGGAGGTGATGGCTGTGGCGTGAGTGGAGACGTCGCCGTTTCCCCACGTGAAATCCAGCACCAACTCTTCCTTCTTCGCCAACGAGCAGCGCACGACAAGATCCAGGGGATCCGCGCAGACCCACGCTTCCATCACCATCAGCAACAGCGCCACTTTTTGTCTCAATCCACAGCAGCAGGAGCAACAGCAGCGGTCTCAACAACTTCGAAAGTAATGGCGGGAGGATCGGCGACAGCAAAGAAAGTGAAGTCCATGCCGAGCGAGTCGTTTGCACCCCAAGCGAGCAGTGGATTGCTCAACTCGGACATGGAGAGACCTGAGCTGCGACGCAAACACTCGATGAAAGTGTTCAACAAGGTTTGCACTGTGACCTGAGCTCGTATGGTTGCCTCGCTGTGAGATGTTTTAACAATGTTTACCCCGTCATTGATGAAATTGGTCTTAGCTTGGCTACGTACCCTTGACGATTCCGTGCGTCGAGTACTGGGACAAGCTGCTCATTGTTGCTGCCGATCTTTTTGAATCGCGGTCCGTGTTGTATCGGTGCGTTGCGTGCATCCGATCTGCGCTCCCGCAGGTCACTGACGCGATCGCTTACTGCGCGTTGGCCGAGTGCGCAGGTCGCGTGGACGAAGCGCTCGAGAAGCTTCACGACCCGAGCTACGAGCGCGAAGTGGCGTACGTGTGCACAGTCATCGATGTGGCGAAAATGCTCCAGCAACAGCAGCATCGACTGAGCTTTGATGGCAGCGACAAGAGTTTGCCTGCTGCAAGTAGTCTATCGCCGGGGCTTTCAAGTGGTCTCAGTTACAAGACGCTTGGACACATAGCTGCGGATTCGCCAGTGCGGTTCCCAGCCATTTCCCCAGTAGCTGGGGGAGGTGTTCACGCACCAGATTCTGCCATCACGATTGCTTCGACACCAGGTACAACACATAGCAGCAGCACTGAAGTAGTTGCCGCCGCCAGCCCTATGACTCCAAGACGTGTGATGCTGCCGCCGTTTGTGCCTCATCAACACCAAGAAGGCGTCGCGGCTGGAGCGAAGAGTTCAATAAGTAAACACGGAGCGAACGCAGAGTCCTCGCGGCTTGGAGACATGGTGGACGCGCATTTCAGTGAACGGAAGCAGCATCCTCAGCCTGGCAGCACTGTCAGTAGCGCAGCATCGCATTCTCCTCACATCTCGAGCAGTCCTCAAAAGCTAGGAATGACGCTAGACTCTCTCTCGACCGAGAGCGTCGCGGTGATTCACGATTTTCGCCAGGCGAACGCCGCGCTCTTGCATTCCCAGCAATCCTTTGGCGGAGAAAGAAGAAGATAGGTAGACATATACACAAAAGCACGACACGCAGTACTCACTCTCGGGTAGAAAAAGAATAACAATCGTGTATTTGGTGGGTTGACTTGGGCATGCTTGGTGTACGGTGATGGACATTACTTGAATCGGTTGGCGACCTTGTGGATGTACTCCATGAGCACGGGGAAGAGTGCTGTGACACTGTCCGTGATGAGCCCCAAAAAGTACTGCTCAGCCTGCTCGTCGGTCAAGTCCAAACGGAACTTCTCCTGCACTTTCTGCAACGTCGTCTCAGGGTCGCTCGAGAGCTCTTCGATGCCCGCGTCAGCCATGAGACTGAGCAAGTTCAGGATTAGATCCGCGCTTTTCCGGAGCCAGTTGAACGCTTGACAGCAGTAGGTCTGGAACTTCAAGTAGTGCTGGCTCTGCACGCCACCCATACCCTCCACCATCTCCTTGGTCAAGCGGAACGGCGGTGGGTACGGCTTCGGATCTGCGCCGAAAATATACCCGAAGTCGATATGGAACAGGTTGCCTTCGGTTTTCATCATCAGGTTGTCCAAGTGGCGATCGCCAATGCCGAGAAGGTATGTCAGCACACAGTACCCCGCGACAGACTTAACGTACGTGCTCAGCGCTTCTGGATTCACGCCGTACTCTGCGGACTGATCCGGCTGGTGCTTTCGAAGGAATCCGAGCACCTGTGGGGTCTCGAATTTGTCGACAACGTACGACACAGGGTACGAGTCTTGCACAAACTCCATCAACCCGTCGTTCGCGCCAGTCGCGAGAATGCGATACGGGGTCAGTTTCAGGTCCAAGTTGACTTTCTTCAGCAGGCGGTCCATGAGCGTGAACATCTGCATGATCAGCTGGTCCTGGCGCAAATCGTCACCGTTTTTCACCATCACCTTGTACATCGGACCTTCTCGCTCGCGGCTCAAGTAGTTGATTACGCGCGTCGAGATCGAACCGCGTACCAGGTTGTCACTGCTGCTCGCGCCAAACACCATTGACTGGGAGAGAGCACTACTCCCCTGACGGTTCTCTGGGGCAAGCAGCGAGTCGCCGAGGTTTGGCGCGTTCCCATGAAAAGGAGGCAATTGCTGCTGCTGTTGCTGTTGCTCTGGCGGCGGGATGATCGTCTGGAACTGAATCACAGCAGGGTACATCGCACTCTTGAAAATCTTTGCAGACGACGGCACGATGCCGCTCAGGAACACGTCTGGATCCAACGGGATGCGAATCACGTGGCCCTTCGGCCATTGGAACTGGTGCTTGAGTAACTGGCGCAATTTCTCTTCTTTCGGTCCTTTCTTGCCTTTCTCCTCTCGTGCGCGGTTGTGGATCGCGAGTAATTGGTCCATGAGGTCACGCTGCGCCTGAATCATGTCGTAGATCGGCCGTTTGTCTTCGCCTCCCTGCTTCAGATTGTCCAGCAATTTGCTGAGTACGACGCGGAAGATCTCTGAATCTCTGCTGATATCGCCAGCTTCGACCTTCAAGTACCAGAAAAAATAATTCGCCATCTGGAAACTCGTGCTTGAGCGTTCGATCAAAAAGCGCGCGAGGGGTCCCAGCGAGTCGTACGACGTACGTCCGCCGTTCACTTCTGAGCCGTCCTCATTGACCAGAGGCGCTCCGCCACGGGAAGACGTCTGGACCACAGGTGACGATGCGCTCTTCTCATAACGAAGCGCTTGCACGAGCTGCAGTAAAAAGTCAAACAGATCTTCATTCTTCGCCTTGTCGAGTGTGGAAACTGCAAAGTTGCGCACAATTTCGTGCTTGAACTCTTTTTCGCGACCGAGCAGTTTGAGCGCGTCCGCGATGTCGATCTCGCACCACTGGTGCAGCAAATCGGTCGCCTGTTGACGCTCGGTCTCTTCGTTCCAGTCGACCGAGAGCAGGAACTTGACCACCGCTTTCTTGTTGTCTGTCAGAGTGTATCGGAACTTCCACAACAAATCTTTGTCGTCGTTCTTCAGCGTGTTTGTAGGCGTCGCGAGCAGCGCCTCGATGCGCACATTCTCGTCTCGACTGGGCTTGAGGTTCGGGTCAATCGATCCACGCAGAATATCGCGCGCGAGCTTGCGGTACTTTCGCTCCGATGGATTCTCTTCGTTCAGCTCGGGATCCCATACTGTGATCAGACTCGAAAGCTCTCTTGACGAATTGTATGAGTACGACGACGATGATGAAGACGACGATGACGGCGTCGGCGCATTAGAAAGGTCATACGTGCCGCTCAACGTGTGCGCGTCGATAAATGATGACGGCGGTGCATTCGACGGCGACACGAGTCCGCCGCCGTACTGGTTCATCCGTCTCGGTATGTCAGCAGAGTACGATGCAGGCACTGCGCGCTGAGCGTACGGCTCTTCTTCATACACGACCACGTCTCCAAAGTAGGGCATCTCGATCCAAAGTAGCGCGTCCTCACGGTACGAGCAGAACGGACCGAGTGTCTCTTTCCGTCCAGGGGGTTCACTACCACGTCGGATGCGTGCGATGCGGCGGTCCGTGACGCCATCCATCCACTCGTTGCGCGAGATTTCCTTGCGCTCAAACTTCTCTCGCAGCTTGTCAAGACGAAAACACTCCTGGCTCTGCCATTCATCGTCGATCTCCGAGGGCGTACTCGTGCCTGGGGATGAGTCCGCCTCCACGCCTGGCCAAATGCGCAGACACTGGTTGCCGTCGCGCAGCACGCCGTGCTTGGTGAAAAACGAGATGGTCGTGCCGCCGATCGGCACCCAGCCAACGCCCCAGATCGTGATCGCGAGCTGCGAGTTGCGCGACAGATCCCGGTAGCGCACGGGAAAAGAAAGCCACTCATTCCAGTAAATACTCGACTCGCTGCACTTGGTCGGTCCCTTTGAGCTGTTGTAACGTACACCCGATGCAACGCATGCATGTACCCACACATACAACCGGTTAGTACTAAACCAATATTCATGGAAGAAAGCAAAGATCATACGTAGTTACCTGATCACCATGGGGTGCAGCGGGAGCCCGTCCGAGAAGATCTGCGCGCTGATGAAGAATTCCTTGATCGTCGAGTTGCGCAGCTCGGACACTGTACCAGCGAGCTGCTCGAGCCCGTGGCTCTCGAATGCGCTGGGCGTGCGTTTCGAAGAAGAGGAAGACGCCAAACCATTCTGCGTCTTGGACTGTGGACGTGGCGGCTTTGCAGGCGGCGTGAGCTTGAGCGCGCTGAGCTGGTCGTCCACGACGCTGAGGCCAATGGCCGGTGCCAGCTCCAGCAGCGACACCTTGAGCGATATGCTCGTGCTCACGCCGCTGCTCAAGTAGTAGCGGTACTCCTTCATGCGGCTGCCCATGATGGTGAGCGAGCGGCGGCGACGGCGATGGCGATGGCGACGGCGGTGCTCCCTTTCCCTTCTTTGTTAGCGTGAATTTGGGTTTTGCACACGTATATTTCAGTCAGAAAGCGGGGAAATTGTTTTTTTTTCCATAATCGCACCTAAGTGAATGAAAACGGAGCAGAGAGGTGAGCTCGTACTTAGTCGTGATTGCTTGCCGTAGTGCAGATCACCTCTTTGTAAAGAGGTATTCCTCTGAAACATACAAATGTCAGGTCAGTCACAAGCCTCTAACTTCTAACTTGTTGCTCCCCCCAGTCATACAAAAATCAAGTTAAATAGCAATTTGACTTCGCTCAGTCGCTTCTGGAGGA
The DNA here is from genome assembly GCA_023333955.1 of Globisporangium paroecandrum. NCBI lineage: Eukaryota > Oomycota > Peronosporomycetes > Pythiales > Pythiaceae > Globisporangium > Globisporangium paroecandrum. The sequence continues at coordinate 248 of JAASFU010000982.1, read as the reverse complement.
CCATCACTCCGCCAATTAGCTGACTTGATATTCGATCAAGTGACTGAAATGCCTTGAAGCAACTGATATTGATTGACGACCTTATTGACGAGCATGCATGCGTACAGAGAGACAACGAGCGCGCTTTATCACAGGACGGCTTCGCCTGTGTCCACAGCAGACACCTATAGCGAGAACGAAGGCTGCAACCAGATAGAACGAACCATAATGCAACGTGCAACTTGTTTTCTTAAATGGGGGGGGGGGGG